>CALSBV010010691.1:568905-606311 GCA_943590825.1 Bovichtus diacanthus | reverse complement strand
CAGAAGGCAAAGCTCTCGATCTACCGGTCTATCTTCGTTCCTACTCTGACCTATGGTCATGAAGGTTGGGTCATGACCGAAAGGACGAGATCGCGGGTACAAGCGGCCGACATGGGTTTTCTCAGAAGGGTGGCTGGCTTCTCCCTTAGAGGTAGGGTGAGGAGTTCGGTCATCCGAGAGAAGCTCGGAGTAGAACCGCTGCTCCTTTGCGTAGAAAGGAACCAGTTGAGGTGGTTCGGGCATCTGTTAAGGATGCCCCCTGGGCGCCTCCCTAGGGAGGTGTTCCAGGCACAGCCAGCTGGGAGGAGACCACGGGGAAGACCCAGGATGAGGTGGAGAGATTATATCTCCACACTGGCCTGGGAACGCCTCGGGGTCCCCCAGTCAGAGTTGGTCAATGTGGCCCAGGAAAAGGAAGTTTGGGGCCCCCTGCTGGAGCTGTTGCCCCCGCGACTCGACCCCGGATAAGCGGAAGAAGATGGATGGATGGACATATATATACATTTATATATACACATATATATATATATATATTCTGTCCATGATAGAAAAACAGTGATCTCACTCTCTTGTATTGGTCACACACAGACAGAGCTTCAGGTTGGATTCAGTGATACTCAAGCACAGGGCTGTGACACGGTAAACTACTGGCAAGGCGGACTGGCCATCAGGAAACTGGCTGGTGGTCATGGAGTTTTTGTTTTTCATTTTCTGATGTCTCCTTTCAGTTTGGTCCTCACAGCCGCAGACAAACAGAGCAGAACGCTGCCTCTCAGAGTGGGCCAATCTAATATTTTCAATATTAAGGGGGGGATAAGAGCAGCCCCTCCCAATTTGGACTGAACCTTGTTTTTGTCCAAATCTGATTGGCTCAGTCATTTTCATCGTGACTGCACTGTAGTTTTTGATTATATATTGAAAAAACTACTTAACTATTTTAGCACTCTAATGACTGACTGTACTTGTTTTGGTGCAGAAGTTAGCAGTATACTGTGACTTAGTGGTCTTGCCTGGACTGGCCTGTGTTGAAGTGTATTGAACGTCTTCAGCATCATTAGATTCTCTTTACATCACAAAAAAATGTTTCAATGTTAAAATTAGTGCCAAAAATGTTCTGCCTCTCAATCTCAAAGTCCCGTTCTGAATGTCAGTCCGAGTACGTCACTGACTGCTGTCGGTCCCTGTCCTCTCTGAGTGTGAAGCTGGTGTCAAGTTGCTGCTTTTCCATGGGGGTGTTTAAAGCACTGCGTGCAAACAGTTCAGAACAGATAGTCAGCAGAGGTGGAAGAAGTACTCACATCTTTTACTTGAGTAAAAGTAACAAAGTACAGTGTACAAATACTCTGTTCAAGTGAAAATCTTGCATTCAAAATCTTACTTAAGTAAAAGTACAAAAATATAAGCACCAAAAGTAAAAGTTTTTATTATGGAGAATTCAGAACTATAAATATATATTATTATTATTATTATTTATTCATTCATGTGTTCATCAATTTAATGTTGCAACTGGTAATGATGGATCTCATTTTAATTACTTTATATACTTCTGGATGGCTTAATCTATAATAATCTATAATATATTGACACAAAATATAAATAAATTAAGTATCTATAGTCCAGTGATTCTCAAAGTAGGGTCTGGGGACCCCAAGGGGTCCATGATACTCTGGCAGGGGGTCCATGAAATAATTAGCTATTAACTTGCTTGTGGAGGTTTCACAGCCAGGTAAAATGATAGACGTAGATGAGAGATAGGGAACACAAACAGTTTATTTTGGACAGTCAGCCTTTTCAGGCAGCTTGAAACAATGTTACTCCTCAGCACTGGGCTGGGCCCACTCTGCTGAGCTTCCCAGATCAGGCGTGTTCAGGGTGGTATGGCCGTAAGTTTGCTTTCTTCGACCCTCCAGGACCCAGCCTACTGCAAAAGCCCAGATTCAGTTTACTAGCAGGCTTATATTGTGTGGCTGATTACCTGATTCTGTCCAGCTGTCTGATCCACTCTCGACTCCCCCCAGCAGACGGCGCCGTGACCACTCCCCACAGTGCTGTATCATTATAAAGTGCATATCTACAGATAGGGACTATTTGCACCAATAAAACATGAATAATGTGTGCATTACTCCAACCCATGTTAGCTTTGGTCCAATAGAAACTCTGATATGATTGTGACACACAGCAGTAAGTTCATTATTTTAAAGCATTAGACTGGTGAGTTTAAATGTCTAAATTCATTTAAACTAATTTTCTGAAAGCTTTTAAGATCAAAATGACTCTGTAGTATAAAAGGTATATTAAAATAATAGTATATCACTATGAATAGGGTCTTCAGTATTTAGTTTTAAAAGTTCCATAAAACAAATAGTTCCAATGAAATCCAAGAGTACAAATGGTAGTAAGCATAAACTTAATCTGTGTTATGTACAGTATTTAAGTAAATCTACTTAAACTGCGTTTCCAATGCATGGTATGGCTTGACTCGACTTGACTACTCACTCTTTTATTTGTTTTTTCAAGTGGAAAAAATTCTGGACATACCTGGTATCTGGTACATTTTTTAGTACCAGCTCAGCTGAGGTTCCAAGGAGCCTGAGCTGATACTAGAAGGTGACGTTAAAACAGTGCAGCTCACTGATTAATAGAGAGAATTGTCACGGGATATCCTTTACAAACCCCTGGCCTACACTAAGGGGGGTGCTATCTGCAGTGGAAAACGAAGTTCTGAAAAGTAGTTGGTATTGAAAGTCAGTTGAATCAAGTAGAGATGTACCATGCGGTGGACATGGGTCTTTAGTTATATTCTTCAGTGTATTTCAGTATGTTTTTTGTGTTTTTGTTAAGGAAACGCCATCTCACGGTGACAACCTACAATTGATTGAGTGGGCGTGTTTACAGTGGTAGTTGTACAATCCAGACACAAGCTTTCAGGAGACAGGAAAAACACAACAACAAGTAAGTGGCAGGTTGACGTAATACAGAAAGTGAACAGTGAGAGTAATACTCTAGCAGCCAGTGGTAACAATAATACATAGTAAAAAGACATATATTTCACATTCGTATTGCACGAGATTGTATTGCACAGTAACGTAAGTAAGTAAGCACAGTAAGAATAGTAATAAATAGTACGGGTGTATTGCACATGAGCAGAGGAACAGTGGTGTTACAGCCGCATTGAGAGTGTGGTGGTCTACCAGGGGCCGTGGTGATTGTATAGTCTGACTGCTGCAGGAAGAAAGGACCTGCGGTATCTCTCCGTGTGACACCGCAGGTGAAGCAGCCTGTCACTGATGGAGCTGTTCAGCGCGGACAAAGTGTCCTGGAGGGGGTGGGACATGTTGTCCAACAGGGTTGACAGCTTGGCCATCATTCTCCTGTCTCCCACCACCTCCACAGTGTCCAGAGGGCTCCCCAGGACAGAGCTGGCCTTCTTTACCAGTTTGTGAAGTCTCTTCCTGTCAGCAGCAGAGATGCCGCTGCCCCAGCAGACCACTCCATAAAAGATGGCTGAAGCCACCACAGAGTCAAAAAAGGTCCTCAGGAGTGCCTCCTGCACTCCAAATGACCTCAGTCTCCTCAGCAGATAGAGTTGGCTCTGTCCTTTCTTGTACAGAGCCGTTGAATTGTCTGACCAGTCCAGTTTATTGTTCAGGTGAACACCCAGATACTTGCAAGATTTTACAATCTCAATGTCCGTTCCCTGGATGTTCACTGGTGCGGGTGGAGAGTGTTTGCGCCTTCTGAAGTCCACCACTAGCTCCTTGGTCTTCCCTGAGTTGAGCTGGAGGTGGTTCTTCTGGCACCAGAGAGCAAAATCCTGAGTAAGTTCCCTGTACTCCTTGTCGTCCCCATCAGAGATGAGGCCAACAATAGCAGAGTCGTCGGAGAACTTCTGCAGGTGACATTTTGGCGTATTGTGGGTGAAGTCTGCGGTGTAGAGGGTAAAGAGAAACGGTGCCAGAACCGTTCCCTGGGGGGCCCCCGTGCTGCTGACAATTGTGTCTGACTGACACTCCCGGGTCCTCACGTACTGTGGGCGATTGGTGAGGTAGTCCAGGATCCAGGTGGTGAGGTGGTGGTCCACCCCTGAGCGCTGTAGCTTGTCTCCCAGAAGCAGGGGCTGGATGGTATTGAAGGCACTGGAGAAATCAAAGAACATGATTCTCACAGTGCTCCCAGCCCTCTTCAGGTGAGAGAGAGATCTCTGTATGAGGTAGATGACAGCGTCATCCACCCCAGTGCCAGGCTGATAGGCGAACTGTAGCGGGTCCATTGATGGTCTCATAAGGGGCCGAAGATATCCAAGGACCAACCTCTCCAGGGTCTTCATCAGCTGCGATGTCAGCGCCACCGGCCTGTAGCTGTTGAAGTCCTTGGGACGAGGGGTCTTTGGCACAGGTACCAGACAAGATGTTTTCCACAGCTGTGGTACCCTACCTTGTTTCAGGCTCAGGTTGAAGAGTAGCTCCACTATCCCGCGCAGCTGGTCTGCGCAGGATTTGAGGAGCCTTGAGCTAATGCCATCTGGACCTGCAGCCTTTCTCACCTTAATCCTCTTGAGCTCCCTCCTCACTTTCGTTGTGAGAGACAAAGTGCAGGTAGCAGGTGGGGGGGTGGGGTGTGTGGCAGGAGTCAGGGTAGGTGTGTGTGTGGTGGCTAAGGGTTGAGGTAGGAGGGTGGGTGGAGGTGGCGATGGGGGAGGTAACAGGGTCGTATCCTGGTGATACAGACAGTGGGGGTTGCAGCAGGTGGGAATGGGCCGGGGGAGGGGTGCCTGACTGATCAAATCTGTTGAAAAAAATGTTCAAGTCATTCACCCACTTTATATCCCCCTTGGGCTGCTGGGAGTCTGGTTCCTTGAACCCAGAGATGGTTTTTAGGCCTCTCCAGACTCCGCTGACATCCCTCTGCTGCAGCTGCTCCTTCATCCTCCTGTAGCTGTACTTAGCCTCACTGATCTTCCACCTCAGCTCGCTCGGTATAATCCTCAACTCGTCCTTATTGCCTGACCTAAAAGCCCTCTTTTTGTCTTTGAGCAGAGCCTTTATGTCAGGGTTTGTTGTTGGCAAAGCATCGTACAGTCCTGGTGGGTACGACGTTCTCCACACAGTAGTTTATATAGTCCGTAATACAGTCCATGAGGCTGTTAATGTCCTCCCCATGAGGGTCTACGAGCACATCCCACGCAGTAGTCTCGAAACACTCTTTTAGGGCCTCTTCAGACTCCTCAGACCATCTCTTCACAGTGCGTGTGGTCACAGGCTGCCTGAACACAAGAGGTTTGTACACAGGCAGTACGTGTACAAGGGTGTGGTCGGATCTTCCCAGGGGAGGTAGAGGTGATGAGCTGTATGCCTCCTTGGTGTTGGCATACAGTAAATCCAGTGTTTTATTGTCTCTGGTGGAGCAGGTGACATACTGGATGAATGTGGGCAGAGTGGCAGAGAGAGAGGCATGGTTAAAGTCTCCAGAGATCAGAAGGAGGGCATTTGGGTGCTGTGTCTGCAGCCTGCTAGTAGTGGAGTTAATAATGTCACTGCGTCAAGGCTGCGTTGGCGCTAGCAGACAGGGGAATGTACGCTGTTATCGCGATAACATACGAGAATTCCCGCGGCCGGTAGTATGGCCTCATGCTAGCTGCTAGCAGCTCAACGTCCTTATTGCAGACTTGTTCCTTAATAGTAGTGTGCCCAGGGTTACGGCATTTATCGTTCACAAACACAGCCAGCCCTCATCCTTTCCTCTTACCGCTCTCTTTCGTCCTGTCCGCCCGTAACATATGAAAACCGTCCAGTGTTGCGTTTGTGTCCGGGGTTAGCTCAGTTAGCCAGGTCTCCGTGAATAGCATGACGCTACACTCCCGATACTCCCGCTGGTGCCGGGTCAGCTCGTCCATCTTATTGGGAAGAGATCTTACATTCCCCATAATGATGGATGGAAGGACAGGTCTGAAGCGCCTTCTCTTAGCTCGCAGCTCAGCCCCGGCACGGTGTCCCCTTCTTCTCCTCCTCAGTTCACGGGGCACATCGGGTCTCTCAGTGGTTAGCACCGCCATGCTACGGGATGCTCACAGCTGATCCCTGGTGTAAACAATACGGCATTGGCTGCACGTGGAATCCCCGGACACAGATGTAAACAGAAGTAGTAGGAGAACCAGTGTAGAAAGAGAAAGTTTGGTGTCCATGGTTCACCGATAACTTAAGCGGTTAACATACAAAGTAGTGCAGAAAAAAAAGTACTTTAAATAAGAAATATAAGGAAACTACTCAGTGGTGAGTAGGAGCTGCTGTAACAGGCTGCCACTCGAGCGGCGCCAATTGCACAGACAATCTGTTTTCAAAATTCTATAGTCTTCTTAATAATTATGTTTCTAAAAGCTTTGGTGGAAATAATGTGCCTTCTCAGTGAGACTTCGATGTGAGAGAACGCTGGCGTTGTTTGTTCACCGCTTCTCCATCTGAGCTTTGAACCTTACCTTTTACGCTGCATCAAGCTACACCAAGCTTTTCCACTTTTCAAGGATTGTGCCAATTTATAATTGTTTTCTCCTACCTGTTGGCACCTTCCTCCATAACCTGCTTCCTATCTGATCTGCTCCACCAGATCCCAAGCTGTTGTCAACTGTATCCACTTGGAAGCTAGCCGCCGCTAGTTAGCTCCCTGCTGTTGGCAGTCCACAAACCCGGGTACCCTCGCCTCTGCCCAGCACTGCTTTTGTTAGGTACATCTCCGGACAGTCACCCAGCTGTCCCGGTGTGGCTGGCCTTGTTGCCTGTGACTACTTCCTCTTCAGCTAGCTGTCGGCTGGGAATTTAAAAGCTCGCCACTGCCAGGTGGCCACTAACCCAGATACTCCCAGTGCTCCTACTGTGAAGTACATATATCCACGCACAGCCTCCACAGACTTCAACCTAACTACCTCCCACCTCACAATTGTTGACCACTGGACACTGCACGTTGGTGTCTGGACATTTGACAGCTAATTTCTTAGGTTCTCTTTCCGAGACTAACAACAACCAAAATATTGTTAGGCCTTCTGGCTGCTTCCACATTTACTGTGCAGCAATCTCAAATTACTTAAGGACTTTGTGATTGGGTCAACAAGGTTGTTATCTTTGCTAAACATAAATTGTTAGATCCCAGTTTGCTAGCTAAATAGTTAGAACTCCTTCACACATGTAGTAAAAAGAGTATAAGGATTTATCTCATCAAATTGATCAACCCCCTTCACCCCATCCACCTGTGACTGGGACATTAGCCTTGGAAGCAGTTGCTCAGCTTTGGGTGGGCCTGGGTCCACCCACAGCACTCCAATCAGAAGGCTTCCTTTTTTGCTGGACCAGTGAATAGCAGTCAATAAAGTTTCAATTATCTGACTACAGCCACAACAAATAAAAATATTTATTGCTTCTTGTTGAGGCTATCTGATCAGATCAGGTCAAAATCTGACTTTTTGAGTGGCAGTGCGTTTCCCTCATGCCAGATTGTGAGCATTTAATTTAATTAATGAGTGATTGTGTTAACTCGTGTCTCTCAGCCGAATGCGTCATGGTTCCTTATAGTGAGGGCAGCTGTTGAAAACACAAACACAAAGCCTTCTATTTTACTTTTAAATTTTAAATAAATAATTAACACAAGTTGTACGAGCACATGGACGCATTTGGCTAGAAGTCACCAGTTAACTCTGTGCATATGTGGCTGCCGTGCCAGGCTATGCAATGCTGTTAATGTTCATCTGATGATGTATAATAAGGCTTGTATGATTTAACTGTTTAGCATTCAGGCAAGTTTAGTTGTAATGGCGTATTTTGGTTGACATATGTGTTTCACAGCCTATTGAAAAGCCTATGATTGGTCTAGGATGGGCTAGGCTGACCTGATGTTCTCGTTCCCACCCACACTGTGATTTCGGCCTACCCTACTGGCTGTACGTGTGAGTGTGACAAGACTATCTTTTAAAAAAATCTTCAGCTAATGGTCTCTAACATTTTGGGCTAATATATGGGGTAGCCAATATTTACTGCTTTTCTTTGTAAGATATTTCTATTAAGTTCCATATCACTGTATTTATTTTCATTAGACTGAAAATTATGATAAAACAGCTAATGAAGACTGTGGAGAGGGATGGAAAGACCAAGATAATATGGTTGCAAAAAAGATGGCTCTTGGCTAAGAAAATGAATTGTCCCAAGTGCCAGCAGAAAATTAAAATGAGCAGGACAATGATAACCAGCACGAAAGAAGGTAGCAGCTGGTAATTTCACTTTTAGAAAAAGACAAATTAAGTCTGGAATGTTTATGTGATTTGGTGGAAGCCAAAGTTTAGGTTACTGTAATTAGTAACCATGAAAACAATAGCACTCATTTTCTACAGTACTATAATTTCCAAACAGAGGCATCCCTATCATTTTTACATTATCCCATCTCTGCTTTCAAAGGATTTGCAAAATGATTAAGCACATTTAGCTCTATCAGCAAAAGAGTCCTTATCTAAAAAATCTCATCTCGGTTTATATTCATGGCTTAAAACAAGACAGTAACTAAGAAAGTGTTATGTTAGCCTCTATGATAGCCTATACAGAAGCAACCCACCTGTCTTACCCTGTATGTGGGATATACCACGTACTATAACAATTCATTTACATATAATTATCGACAGAACCCCCTTTGTTCTGCTTTAATTTGACTCTTTAATAGTCCAATACTTCACAGTAATTACTGATAATTGTACTACTACAACTTGTTAATTCCCATATAATTACAGACCTCTTAATTCTGTTTAAATTTTACTCTGTAATTACCCAATATGTTACAGTAATTTGCGGTAATTCTGCTACAACAACTTGTCATTATATTGATTTTACTTTAGTTTTATTTCCTGGCAACTTCTTCACATTACCACATAATTACCGGCTTGTGAATTAAAGGGTTACCTTATGTTCCCTATCAGGACGCTCTCGATGGTGAAGGGGTAGAAATTCCTCAGGATTTGAGGGATATGCAGGTATTTATATTCATCATAAACCAAAAGAATTGGACAAATAAATTATTTCTAGAGATTGTTCAGTCTGGACCAACAGCCTGACATTGCCATCCGTAAAGCCACGCCACTAACATAGCTAAGAATGTAACACTGCTACACTGTGCGAAATACAATTTCACACCATAACAAACACAGTGAGAAAACTTTTGATGAATCTATCTGCAAAATGTTCAGTGAAAACGTATTTCATTGTTTTCCCTACTTGCACTCCTAAAGCGTGATGAATGTTTTATAGTTCTATTACGCAACTCTAAGCAAGATGGTGATCTTGGTTAAATATATTGAAAAAGTCGATGCTGACAAGTCAGAACATTTTCAATATTTAACCACAATTTTAACACAATCTTTCCTAAAGTGTTTAGTCACTAAAACCAAACAAAAGGTGGGCTCCATTGTCAAAGCCCTCAGCGTTTTTTCAAGCAGGAGTGGTAAAAATGTTGCCAATGAACATAATCCAGGCAGCAATTACATTTCCACAAAAAGCTTTTAGTAGTACAGTATATGCATGGACATTTTATTAAACACAGTTGGCCACATACATGTCTTAAAACTTTCATACTCAAAACATGATAAATCATCAAAACTGATTTTTTACTTTTTACATTAACTTCACCATTACTGCTAAGCATCATAAGCATATGCTGGACCTGAACTTTTATCATCTTACAGTTTTCTTTACAGGAAGCTGCACAGCCTCACTGAGCTACAGCTGTAGACGTGGACCTCTTTTCACTCATTGTCATCACACAGTCAAAGTCAGCCTCTTGGAATTACAAAGAGCTGTTTCGTTAATAAGGTAATTTAAACATCAATTAGACGTCTGACCTTAATTTTCTGCTCATCTTCCTACAGCGGAAAACAGCTCACAGTCTCTGAAAGACAACTACAGCTGATGAGTCTGAACATTATTCAGACTGAAGGGTCTGTTCTCTGTCTAAACAAAGGGAATCAAAGCTTCCAGAAACTCCTAGCTGCTAGAGTACTTTGCAAATCTCTTTTAAAAACCTTCTGTTAACCAGGGTATGTCCTATGACCAATTACCAACCTGACCTGCTGGTGTCATGACAACAACTTACTCCTGAACAAGCAAGACTAAGGAGCTGATGGTGGACTTTGGGAAGAAGCAGGGAAGAAACTGCCCCCGTTGCTATCAAGGGTCCTCTTTGGAGAGGGGATACATCCTCATGTACCTTATTCTCCAAGTTCCAAAGGCTGTGACTCATATGATGTGACACAATATTTGTTGGTCTAATGTGGGTAAAGAGAGGGACCCAGATGCTGAATTTCATGTAATTATGAAACTCAATGTTGGAACTGTTAGTGCACCGTGGATTGATGAGGAGCTGAAGAAATGCATGGCTGCACGTCTGATTGACTTATATCAATATACTTTAAAAAGACATATGGCCCAGCACTAGCCTGAGGAAGACCACAGAATCTGCAACTTCACAAACAAATGATAGCAATCGATAGATTTGAATTTGAAATCTAATATTTTTAGTAAGAATTAATGACAAAACGAGTGTAAATACAAATATAATTTATTGAAATGATCATTGATAAACTCTCAAAGAATGTTTTAAATTAAAGGACATAAAACACAAAAAGGTGGACAATATTTAAACCTATGAAATGTAAAAGTAAACACATTTAGTCAAATAAAATGACAGACTGGGCATGTGGAAGTGTAACTGCTACGCTCAGTATGGGCTTAAAGTGATGCAGGTGAAGCTGGTGCAGGTCCTTCATCATCATGCCACCACAGCGGATGATGGGGACATCCGGTGTTGTTCTTCCTCGCAGGGAGTGGGAGAACGGGAGAAGACCTTTTGACCTCAGTCAACTCCGGCCAAACCAACAGACATCCGGCACAATAAAGTTGCCTCCCATGGTCTCTGCAGCTCTCTGGCTACCACGTCGGACACAGCTGTCTCATATTATCCACACTGTGAATATAGGAGGAAAATACATGAGTGTAATAAATGCTTTAAAAAATCTAAAGTTTTTTATGTTGACAGTACTATTACTTTACTACTAATGTCACACCTGTAGGATTAAATGGAACAAGAAAGCAACACCTCAAAATAAAGACAGTCTTTAACAGTCTTTTAGAACATTGTTGTTGTTATTGTCCTATGAAGACTCTGTCTACTCTCAAGTAGCCAGTACTGGTACTTACAAGTTGTATGTTGTGTGTAGCAGGCATGGTGGAGGCATCACATGACCTCAACCAGGACCGATGCACTGAAAGAAATGAACATCATGTAACAAATATAAAATCTCGAAACCTCTTTGTCCATTTTTGAATTAGCTATGAGTTAGGCTGTGTTGTCACTGCCAAGATGGCGACGGCCAGAGCTGCTCACTGTGGGCTTCACAGCGGCTCTGCAGAAACCTATGGGTGACGTCTCGGACACTACATTCCTTATAGGTAAAGTTTGTGACTCCATGTCTAAAAAAAAAAAATAAGACAAACTATCTGCTTTGCTAGATACCATTACAGGTAGGGTAGGACATTTGTTATTATTCTACTTCAAATCTGGTTTCTTTGGGTATTATTTGAGATTTATTATTGTCAGGTGATTATAATAAAATAAAAAAATCAATGGGGGCCCTTTGGAAGGGGCTTAGCTAGATGTATCTTCATTAAACTTCAGGACACAGGCAGCATCTGAACACACTGAGCTCAGAGGACTAGGTACACATACTGTGCGTGTGTAGTGGGGGTTGGAGGGGGGGGGGGGGTCTGTTGTTGAAAATCAATTAAGTAAACAACAGAGTCACACCACACTCATCCATTTCCTCTCTCTTTCTCCCCTTTTCTTTCTGTCTGTCTCATGCTTGGATGCTCTGACAGCACCCTATTAGTGTGACTGACACTGACAGACAGAGAGAGAACGAGACTGTGTGAAACTATGAAACACTCTTGTGTGTGTGCATGGTGATCTTGTTCTTGCTTACAGGCCCACCTGCTGTGAGTCTCTGACTTTCACACACAGAGCATGTATGACATGAATTACACTGTAGAAAATCCTGGTTTCTGATAGGCTGGCAGGCGGGTGCTCTCATATACTAGTACTCATCCCCTCCGGAAAATAGAGTTAATGTGTACAGTAACATTGAGATCAGAACGTTATGGGGCCCTGTACTACAAAGCAGGATCTGTGGTTAGCGGTGTAACTTTAGGTTTAACCCTGGGTGTTCAGTCCTACCTTGGTGGTTTCCTTCTTCGGAATAGTAAATTATGCTGCACACCAGGTTATGTTCGAGATAACATATCAGGGTGTATAAAAGCGCCACCTACTATCGTTAGTTAAAATGAACACAGTTGCAGCTGCTGCAGGAAGGACAGCTGGCAACAAATCACTGACTGTGTGCATGTGTAAATTCACAGGCTCACTATATATATCACTGCCCTATCTAAGGCACGAGTAAATCTCACTATAATTACTCTTGTGTAATCCATTAAAATAATATGGTGCTCAGATGTATTCTTATGACGTGTATGACAATATTTTAGCCTTAACATAAATACATAATTCACAGCTGCATGAAGGATAACTTTCATGTCTTATTTCTTGTGCCGATTGCAACTTAATTTCTTTCTGTTGTTTCCTTGGAGGATTAATTCTGACTTGTGTTATCCAAACATGTTAAAACTGAGACTGTAGTGGAGCGTGTTTATCTTATAGGGCTGCCCAGAGCGTTAAAAAGTGATGCAAGAGGTCCTGACGAAGCACCGGTATGTGACGAGATGGTAATGAGAACAGGTTGTTCATTCATATTCACAGACAGTGTTTGACTCCCCCTCTTCCCCTTTCTGTTCCTTTATTTCTCCTACATTCCCTCCATCTTTTCATATTCTCCCCCTGCCTCCACAATATCTCCCCCTAGTCCTTCCAGTAGGAGGTGAACCAGTGTTAACTACCTGTAAAATAACCATCTTCCCTCCATCATAATTGCTGTTCTTGACAATTGTAAAGATGATTAAAGTAAAGCGGTTTCAGAGGGGGCAATGCTGATCCCCGGGGCATACAGTCTGAGTGCGTGTGTGTGTGTGTGTGTGTGTGTGTGTGTGTGTGTTTTAATCTGCTAGAAGTTAAAAATGTAATTACAGACAGTGAGAGTGTGAGACTTAAGCTAACCGAGGTCAAAGTAGCTGCTGCAGAAGAATTAAAGCAACACTTTGCGATCTGGCAATAAACACACAATAAACATGCATAACTCCTAACACACAGTAGTAGTTCTTTCCAACCAAAATCGGCACAAAAAAATTGCTTTCAATGTAATTAAAGCAGGAAAGTCAGTAAATCAGTCTTGATCTATAAATGAATGTGGGTGATTTTTACAATTTACCGCAGTTTTACAAGCGTGTCACAAGCTCATGAAAATACAGCAATTCTCAGTTTTAGATGATAATACACAAATAAAAAAATTGTTATGAATATTATATTCAATTTCTGCTAATAGATCCCCTAAATACTACACACTGGCACTTTAAGTTCATGAAATGTGAGTGTCACTTTACATCACAATTTGATAAGAAGCTGAGCTAGAGGGCGCTCTCGCTTTTTAATATGTTTCTATTCCCCCTATTTCACTCTCTCTATCACAGTCTCACTCTCACCTATGCTGACTGTCTTTAAAATGATAAATGTGTGCTCATAAATGATTAAAGTCTTTCTGCTTTAAATCTAAAATCTTCAGAAGCAACATACCGACATCCTACACATGTGTGTACTTCTATACTTTAGTACTGTTACTGCCCTCTGCCTGGATGATCAGGTGGAACAAAAACTCACAAACACAACTTTTGCAGCCTTTGCTGAAATCGCACCTAATGTGGGTGTATATTTAGTCCTCATACGTTCAACCCAAGTTGGTACTGTATGGCTCTCAGCCATGGCTAACATACTCTGTAAAGCAAGATGCATGCTTTTGATTCCCTTGTCCCCAGTTTTACCAGTGGGAAAAGTGCATTGGAAAAGGACAGCTAGCATTCCAAGTAGTTTGCATGTAGCCACTGAAAAAGTTAATGGTAAATTGAGATTGAGGGCAAATAAGTTAATGACTAAAGGTTATATGACATTTGGGGTGGGTAGAGTTATAATTTACCATTCACTTAGATGGCTGTGAAGAGATAAAATAAACTCACACAATTAATGGATCATTTCAAGTTAATGTCATTGCACTTAGCTCATCTATATACTTGTATGCACTGAAATATACACGGACTCACACAGTGACCACTACATCCTCTGAGCTCATTCACGTCACTCTTTCTCCCTACGCCAGTTGTTTTATTGCCAAGTAGCACATGCAAGGAATTTGTCTTGGTGATAAGGAGCATAACAATAAAGAGTGCAAGAGTCTAAAGACTATATATCAATTGCGTTATCTTGGATCTTGTATCCTTCAAGAGAGCCAATTATCCCAGTACAACTCCTGCCTGAGCATTTAGCAATTGGTTCACTAGCAAGGACCACGCCACAACAATATGTTGTTTAAAGATTTTTTAGAGCAAATATTCTCAGCCGACACCATCTTCAAAGTTCAAACAAAGTCTCTTTATTATTGCAATAAGGAGCGGAGTTATCTCAAAACAGAGACGCTTAAACTCTTACATGCAGGGTGCAAAGCTGCTATGCTGCTCAATGACTAAGAGTGGCCTCCTCTTTGTATCTCTTTTATACATTGTAGGTCCACCCAAAGGTCATCTTTACAAGAGAAAACAGTTACTCAACACCTTAACCACAGGAAACACATATAACCCTGTTATCTAAACAAGGAATCAAATTGTCTTGGCAATCATCTGCCAGATGTCCGGGGGTTTCCCCTCCTTTATGTCCTCCAGTTGGCTTGAGTTCATCCCCTCTTGAACTCTCTCGTCCTTCCACCTCTCGTGTCCTTTAGTTAACTTCAGTTTAAACAGTATTTTTCCATCAAGATTGAATGGAATTGTAGAAGGTATTGGATGTTGAGGACTGATTGATTGTGAGAGGGAGGGGTGAAGGAGGAAGAGGGATGTGGTCTGTTAGGCTGGTCCGGATGTACTGAAGACCAGGCAGAGTGAGACTCAGTGTGGGGGTTCCGTCTGAGGCGTGTTTCTGCCCGATCTGAATACAAGTTCCCAGACGATACCTAGAACGAGACAGGGGAGAGGTATGCACCAGATTGAATTGGAAGGGACGTGGGTAAGGATGAGGTGGGGATGAGAATGGATGAATAGAAGAGAAAGGGAGGGTGGGTTCAGATTTCGAGGCCAAATGTGTTGACTGGGTATAAGTAGGCTTGACGGGGATTAGAGGTGGGGTTGAGGCGTGGCCCTGCTCCATGGCCTAAATCATCCAATTAACTTCTTGTGCTTATGTTAACCAAAGCTACACAACTTGCCAAAAAGGAATCACTGTTTTAAAAAATTCCGCACAGTTTGACCATTCGTTTTTCACATGTGTACCTTCAGCAGCGACGCAAAAAGACCGTTGTTTAAAATAACTGGTGAAATACGCATGCGTGTTACAGATGTCTCGTAGGTGTGGCCTTAGTTTTGTCGACTAACGCTTTGTTTGTCTGTCACATTCATTTACAATCGGAACAGTTTGCTGCACATACATTACACCTGTGTAAGGGTGTGGTTGTGATGCCGAACTTGGGACATTTACTGCGAGGACAAGAGAATGACAAAGTTGTATATTGTTATTGATGTCAGGTCGACTCGAGAACTGTCTGTACTTTTATACAGCCTGTAAGTGAAACATAATTAGTTTACACACAAATAAGCTATGCACAGCAATAGAAAACAATAATTATATACCCATATTTTTTCACATACTTTTTAAAACTTTTCTTAACCCCTATTTGTTCTGCTTTGTGGTCTTTATTAGATGTTATGTCCATTTCTGTGTAAGTAGGCTACATTGAGAGCAATGCAAAAAAACAGGGTCAAATAATTCCTTCAGTCGGTAATGAGTAAGTCTAGCCACTACGTAACAAAATAGAGTGCTTGCATTGCATATTTGAACTTTAAATTTGGGCACTGTGTTGATATAAATATGTAAAATGAGCACAGCAGTATTTTATTTTGGTGGGTCTTAATGATGCACGATAGAAAAGGCAGGCAGTATTGCTAGAATATAAAGCCATAATATTAAAATGATTTTGTATGGCTACAAATATGGTTCAATTCGCTAACATTTTAGATTCCTTCAAGTTGTAATATTGTGATGCGTTTACAAATATGAATGTCACAAGTTTAGCGCATTTGTGCTCTACTGGCTTGATATCTTGATGGCGTAATGTTACCTTAGAAAGAATAAGCACTGATCATGGTAGGGACACAGGTTCAATTCCAGCATGGGAAGTTGCCAGACAAGGAATGATATTTCTATAGAAGATGGATAATTATTCCATTTATTTCTGCTGAGACCAAAATGAACGTTCCAGCAAACTGCAATCTCCAGTCATGTCTAATGTGGATGAATGTGTGCTGCACAGTGTAGAATATCATTGTTATGTGACAGACAAAAGTCTGTATCCTTTAATACAAAACATGATCGCTCGTAGATAGCCTACACAAGTTGTGACAAGTTAACCCGAGTGGATCACAAATTGGCACAAGGTGAGTGCAATCAAAGTCAGTCACTGTCGGGCTGTATGAAAGTATAGACAGGTGGAAAATGACTTGACATCATTAACAACGATATACAAAGCCAAATAAGACTGACAACCAGAACATTTTGTAAAAGTTTTTTTTAAGTTTGTAACTGTTTTGAACAGTCAGACAGTCCCCTACGTTGTCATTCCTTAGTCCTCCTGTAAACTTCGAGATTGGTATCGCAACCACAGCTTTACACATGCGTCATGAATGTGCAGCAAACTAAAAGTCATGGCAAAACAATTCAAATGTTTATTTCCTACTTAGTCAACGGTGGATCATCAAAGAACATGCCTACGAAACGTCTCTGCATGCATGTATAATTCAAGCACCAGCTGAGCTAACGTTTCACAAAAGCAAAGATTAAGAAAAACGCTTCCAACCGACCACCGTCGTTATCTGACCGGCTTTAAATGAGGCTCAGCACTCACTTCCTCTCTGTACAACATGTCTCTAGTCTGGGTCTATAATCCAAGCTAGCCGCTGCTAAACCGCATTAGCCAACATCCTAATGTTTATTTAACTGCCAATTTAAGGCAGTTTGCTAAATAGACAGTAAAATAGCATAAAAATGTCAAAATGTAAAGCTTCCAAGTTTGAGGTTGGGTCATAGACAGCGGGTGCAGATCCATTCCTATGAAACAATTCTCTACAACCTTTTGGTGATTTCAGACAATTCTTTGAAGTTTTAAAGGCTGTATCATGTTGGTCAACATATGTAGTTGCACGATGTAGCCTTCTGTATCGCTTTGAGGACCATGTTGGTCACTTTGTGAAGTTTAAAAATAAAAATGTACTGTGTATTGTTTAAGACAATTTATGTCAATGTTAAAAAAAATAATTTATTCATATGGATTATACAACATATTTCGCAAACCTTATGCAGTTAAAGTAGTTTGATAAGATTGTAACCAACTTTTAACTGTTGATTCATATTAAAATACTGGATATATAGAATTAGGCATTTCCTCCAAAAACAGCACATTCACACAATTTGGTAAGTTACTGTAGAATTTACAGCATTATACTAGTGAATGAATCTGGTAAATACATATTACTAACAAATACAATATTTTATTGTAGAGTATTCCACTTTGAAATATACAGTAGTTTACTGTGCAGAAACACAGCAAAGTCATTTAGATTTCACAAGCATTTTTACATTTTCAATGACCGAAAACGTTACCAGTTATCTTCTCGGAATTTCCTGATTATGGTTGCCACAGAAAATCAGTTCAAGTTGGGTTGTACCGAATGTCCTGCTTCCCTCATTGTCATTCCATGACCAAGAACATGGTCCATCACAGTTGCTCAAATTGTAACGGCTGGTGGCAACCACAAAGAATAGGACTTAAATGCACGACTCAGACACAGGGGTAAATTCAATGCAACAGTCTTTACTTCTGTCTGGGCCAGAATAAGAGTCAGGACCTCCTCACCAACATCTTAACTTCAGTACAGCTATTGGAGTCTAAACAGGTTTAAAATAATTAACTGGAGACAATCAGATGCAAGAGAATTTATTCTTCAGAGGAACAGAGAAAAATTCCAAGCTGGCCCCGGAGCCAAACTGAGGAAACACGGACTGTGCTTGCATCTTTATATCTTACCCTGTCTTCATTGGTGTAATGACTGGTGGTAACCACAAAGAATAAGACTCAAATGCACAACTCAGACACAGGAGTAAATTCAATGCAACAGTCTTTACTTGCCGGGTTCGGTACACGGGTGGTTAATGGGAGGCAAACAAATCCCACAGGGAGCAGGCAAAAGGCGTAGTCAAAAACACGAACAGAGATCAGGATAACCAGGACCATGGAGCCAGAAGAAATGCTGGGAGGCTTCATACAGAGAACAAAGACGAACTGGCAACAGACAAAAGGGACAAGAGTGCTATATAAAGGGAGAGACTAATGAGGGGAGTGACAAGGTGAGGTGGCTGCAGGACTGATGAGACAGGTGAACACAATCAGGGCAGGAAGTGAAGTTGGCTGTAACGAGAGGAAAAGATGAGTAAAACAGGAAACAGATCAAATTCATCTTTAACTATGGGAGAGGGCAGGATGTTACACAAATTTCATCTGAAATTACTGTTCTTGTTTTTCCTTGTCCTCCACCTCTTACATGTACTCTTCCTCCTCTGCCTCTCAGATTGTTTCCATCCGTTATTGGTATCAACAATCAATTCATCTGTGCCACCTCCATTCTGAACTGGCTTATAGTATATTCAATTGGCTTAATCACATCATTACAAACAAGTGTGAACAATTTTGAGTCTCCTGTGTTTTCCATTTGCAACACAAGTGCATCTCAGAGCAAAATGTGTTTTAGTGACTGAGAATGTGTTTAGAGTTTTGCCAAAGGAGTGATTGACTTGATAAATGGGTTTAGGCTACTGAGCATTTGATTCAGACAACGGGGTTTTGTTTTAGCAATTCAGTTTGAATGAATCTTTACCATGTTATTGTTTTAACTGAACTTTATTTGTTTTAATTCCATAATTTGTCTCCTTTTCCAAAGACTGAGAAATAAAGTAATAAACAAATAAATGTAGGAAGCATCAAGGGAGAGAAATAAAAAAGGAAAATAATACACAAAGAATGATAGAAATGCAAATCTTTATATGAATTATATTACTGTATTGATGTAAGTAGGATTTTTTCCTTCACTGCTCCATCTTTCTTTCTTTCCCTCATCCATCCTTTTTATCTTCCATCTTCCCTGTCTCCTTCCATCCTTCATCCGTCTTCTCTCCCCCCTCCGCCTGTACTCTCCTCCCCTTAATCTATCTTTTTGACCACTCATCCGCTCTCTCGCTCTATCCCTCCCCCACTTTCTCTGCAGAGAAGAGTCACAAAAGATCTTTATTTGAATTTCACATTTTCACATGTGTATTTCCTGCCGTAGAGGGCTGTTATACTGTCAAGTCAACATTTATTTCAAGTACTAATTAACATTGTTGGACAGAGAAAACAGGTCAGCTTTATATTCAGGTATATATATTGAATTTTCAAAATATCAATCGACTAACAATCCATTCATATAGAGTTAATGCCTACGTCCATCCCATAAATAAATATCAAGGAGAGAGAAATAAAGAGTATAAATAAAATAATATTAAAAGAAAGAAAATAATTACAAGAGAGAAAGTAGACATACATTTTTTGACATTATTATTTGTCCAGTTTTGAAAATAAGACAGAAGGTTGCCAAGTGATCTGATAAAACATAGAGGTTTCACAAGTACCTGAAACAACACGTCCACACCAGCATACAGAGAGTTTCTAACAAATCCTTCCTTCTGTGATGTCTGAAGTTTTTCAATCCAGAAATGCTCATTAAGCCAGATTTTTTGACCATTCATTTATTCCTGAAACCTTTTAATCTTCTCTTATTCAGTTTCCTTTCCTGTACACCAATGATTCTGTTTTGACTTTCATGTGGTAATTTCTTTTAAGTCAAAGTTAATGGTACTGCATTGTTTTGCAGCATATCAATATATTTTGCTTCAGAAATGCAGCTTTCACTTAGTTCACTCAGCGCTCTACAATCATGGCACAAGGAGTCTCAAAATTAGTTTTGCAGGTCATTTACTAAGGTCTTCATCAGGACACCTCATCATCTTAAAAGGAATATTTAGAAAAAACATACAGAGATGAAAAGAGATGAGCAGTTTAATGCATCTGCTCTTTAACAGAACAACACTTTTTGATAAAAAAAAACAATGGTGTAGATGACAAAGAGATTGATGCAGATGCTTATTTTTTGTTAGTTGTATGTCCTCTGTTTTCTTTATTTAAATAATCTGCAAGGCCTGGAAAAATCTTAAAAATCCCTGAATGTGTCAATTTAAGGCCTTGAACAGTCTAACTGCAGCATTTCATGTCAGTTCCTTAGTGCATTGATATGCAGTCTTATACTCAGATATGAGGATAAATGTCATGATGATGGCACTATTATGTTTGTGCATTGTAAATAATGAAGGCCAAAAACATCAAGGCATGTCGCTTGGCTACTGGTGAGTTTGTAAGTGACTGATGAGGTTTATTGTGGCATTGATGTGAGATTTTTGAAATTTTTGCTATTGATAGAAACGTTGTTTTGTTAGAAACATCGTTGTTGGTAAAACTATTGTTGCTGTTTGCAGAAACCTCATTGCTTTTGGTAGGAACATTGTTGTTTTTGGTAAAAAACAATGTTGGTGGAAACATTGTCACTACTGATAGCAACTTTGTCCCTGTTGTAGAAATGTTGTTGTTCTTGGTAGGAACATTGTCCTGAGGCCTGCACTATGAAGCAGGATCTGGGGTTAGCGAGGATGGTAACTTATGCTGCACACCTAACCAGCTCCAAAGCAGTTTATGTTCCAGATAAGAGATCAACTCGTGTAAAAGCCTGCTGACCAATCACAGCTCGGTGCGCGGATCTTAATATTACACAAATATGAAGAAGTTATAGCCTATATAAAGTCATAATCCAGGCTAAAAGCAACATACCTTAACATACATTTAAACTGTCAAATGCAGGAAGAAGAGCTGGGAAAAACTCTGACTGTTTGAATGCATAAATTAACAGGTTTTTAATATCACTGCCCGATATAGGGCATGTATCTGACTATAATTACATGTGTGTATTCCGTTAAATTAATGTGTTGCTTATATGTATTGTTATGACGTGTATGCTAATATTTTCTCTTATTTTTCAGCTGCAACCTCGGTGGTGTGAAACAGACGAGCAAATGAAAAATAAATATAAGAACATAATTGAAAGCTGTGAATAAGTTTATGTACAATGCATTCAGTCTGCGGCTCTGTTAGCACACGACTATCATATATTCACTTTGTGTCAGCTTCCTGAGCTGTGTGTTGTCGTGCGACACGTCGGAGTCGTGTGCTTACAGCCACACAGACTGTAAACTGTGTCTGTAGCGTTGGCCTTTGCTGTGGATGATTATCAAGATATGGAAGCAAGTCTGCTTACCGCTATGAATTGTGTTTTTATGTCATATCTATATATGCCAACTGTCTTTCCTACATTTGGCCGTTTAAACTGTTACTTTTACCTGGATTATGTGATTAACTTCTTTCTATTTGCTCTGATGACAGCACACGGGACCCTGTTAGTGATTGGTCACATGCTGCAAACCCCGCCCCTTTTATGTGAACACACTCATATCCAGAATGAGAAACCCTGGGTTGATTTTCCGAGTTGATAACCACCGTCATAGGAGTGCTTCGCGGGATCGTGGTTTTTTGGGTTAGGCCAGATAACAAAAATATTTCCTGAGTGCATTGAACTGGCTTCGTAGTAAAGGCCTCTGGTCAGTAAAAACATTGTTGTTGTTGGTAGAAACATTGTCACTATTGATAGAAACCTCGTCCCTGTGGTACAAACTTAGTTTTTTGCTTTTGTTCAAAACATTGTTCCTCAAATAGAACATTGTCGCTGTTGGTAGAAACATTGTCAGTCTCTGTGGAAACATTGTAGCTTTTAGTAGGAACATATTAGTTTTAGGTAGAAACATTTTTGCCGTGGATTGGGCCTTTCCCATTTCCCAGCTTTTACAGTACATCCTCCATTCCAACCCTTGCCTCCTGTCCTCGTGTCTTAGTCCTGGACATGGGAGATGCAAGCAGAGGAGGTGAGGAAGAGACACGAGGAGAGAGGAGTCAAGGCAACAATCATTTTAAAAAGAGACGCCATTTTTATTGATATCAATATTTGAAGTTAAATAGGACATGTGTCACAGCTTTTTTAGCTGTCCATTCTTTTGTTATACTGCTGTACTTTATGATCTCTGTCAGATTAGCATAACAGTGTTAATGACAACTTATAGGCCTATATTTACTTTTAAATACATTCACAAAATCACATATTGCGACAAGGATGTAGGCTACGGATGTCTTCCGTAGGTAAAAGGGGAGCTGCAAAGGGCTTTGAACCCAAATAAAAATTAAATGACCAACTTTTGTTCAGTCACAGAAAGCTGCTCCCAGTCAGGCAGAAGAGGCGAATGATAGCGAGGAGGATAACGTTACAGCTAACGCTACTAGGCAAGAGGTAGCTAGCAGCAGTGAAGGAGCCACCGGCACCATAATGACGTTGTGGATGAGTGTACTTGTATGGAGAACGGAACACATGAAGGGGAAGCCAGCCAGCATGTCACCGACCCCTGGAGCTACAACGATCCAGGTGAATGGCATGAAAAAATGACTGATGGAGAGAGAGAAAACATTGTTAGAGCACTGACAGTTGTTGACAGCACTACTTGGTTAAAAGGTACATCAGTTCAAGATTACCAAGGAAAGCCTTTCGTAGACTATTTTTCATACTCAAAAACAGCAAACTAATGTGAAAAAGAGAAAACAGACTGTTTGTTTTTATCAAACGTAACGAGTCATTGCTGTGTTCCATGCATTCTCTTGTCTGACGAATTAGAGAAGTAGTCCACAAGCGCTCTTAATAGCTGAGAGGAATTTGGGATGTCGGCAACAAAGTGACAGAAACTCAACAGTGCATTACCAGAGCATGAAAAAAGCAGCCCACATAAACACTGCTACTGGAGGTGGCAGAAGCTACAGCATTCCCTGATACATGGCACAAGTGTTGTCGGCCATTTTCACAAAGCATTAGAAACAAAACAGGGCTTTGTCTGAGAGATTATTCGCAAGTAAGGAAGGAAGATTTTATTTGTGTAGCACTGTTGGAGTTTGAGGTATTAACATGATCATTAATATCAATAAAATGAACAAGACAAAGAACATCTAACGAGCGGGATCTTTGAATCCCTCTCTGTGTGTATTGCTATGTTTAAATGCAAATTTACAATTAATGTGAGATCGTAAAGTGGAAATGATAATGGCTTAAGAAGATTGTTAGTGTGAATGCGACTCTGTGTCTGTGGGAAGCCACCTAACGTTACCCATTAGCCCCTATATATAAAGATCTATATACAGATCTTTATGTCGGAAACAGACGATCACATTTCTGAAAAGTTAAAGTTAACTCTCCTCTCGGGGGTTCCTATACAGGTACAAACTACCTAAGGACGTGGCCACTTTGGTTGCGAGCTGAAGCCCCCCACATTGAGCTTCACAACGGCTCTTTAGAAACCTAGCGGTGGTGTCACAGAGATGACATCCATATTTGATACAGTCTATGGTTTTGGGTTCACTTTTGGGCAACCGTCATGCTGTCGATATCAGGGATGAGGTAAAGGGAAGGATCCAAACGCAGAAAGCAGGCTTAGTGTTAACGAAAAGAGAGCTTTATTTCAACAAAGCTAGAGTACAAAAAGTTTAAAAAAGCAAAAACTGAGGGAGCAGGCTATGACAAACTGAAATACAGAGGTAAAAAGCAAAAATACAAACCAGGATGGCACAAAAGAACACCAGGATTCACAGCATACATACCAGGGAACACGGAAGACAAACTGACGAGGAACAATGGGAATGATTAGACACAGGAGGATCAAATCAGGGAAGGGCAAACAATCACAGGAGGGAAAACACAAGACAGGAAGTAAAACTAGACATGACACAGAACCTACAAAATAAAACAGGAAGCACAAAAAGCAAGATCATGACAGTCGATCATTATATACAGTCTATGGTTAAAACATTGTTTTTTTTTTTAAACAATACTAAGCACAACATTTGTATCAATTCAGAAATGTTTCTTCTCTCCACTTTTGTTCTCATGTAAGAATTTTTGAATTTTTGGATTAAATTCAAAGATACCAACAGCAATGTGCACCTTTCACTGACTGCTGGCTGCTTCTGTCTTGGGGGGTTGATGCATGTGTGGATGAGTGCACGTGTGTGTGTGTGCGTGCATGCAGACTGCAGCAATCCTGCTTTGACAGGAGTGATCAATCTGCAGAGTGCTGAACACGGGCTACTAATTGATAGAGCTCCTCTGGGCCTCTTTCACTCTGACAGCAGAGAGAGGAGACAGAAAAACTCCAGGTTCAAAAGAATGAAGGAAACCAGGAGAGCCCAGTAAAAACTAATATGCTTGGACATATGATATGTCATCACTATGGGTACCATCATCATAATATAATTCACTTCAGTTAAATGATGCTGTTGAAGAAAGGTCAATAAAACTGTCAATAAAAATCTTTTTTTTTTGTTAAAACTGCTTAAAAAAAAAAAAACATCCACATCATCAACATTACTAAAAATGTTTCCCCTGGATAGACAACATCAGCAGTGTGTGTAGAAACAATATGAATATTTTGGTAGAAAAATTGTAAAATCAATCAATTTATGTAATTGCAATCAATTACCTGTCTGCTGTGAAAAAAGTTCTATTGGTAAAAGAGTAATTTGCTGTTGGCAGAATTTCCAATTTAATGTCTGATAACTATAAATCACATTTGGTTGCCTATCCAGAAATGTCATTTGAAGACCTTGATAGTTAGTATTTGCTCTTACTGTATATGTCTTCCATCTGAAAGAGTCTCTAATAAAGATAGACTAATCAAAATCTACAATAGAGTCAGATTTTTGTTGGTACTGAAAATGACTGAAAATGACTTGAACTGAATTGTCCCTTACTCACATTCTCTCTCTCTCTCTCTCTCTCTCTGAGTCAATGATTCACATCTATTTTAGTCTATTCAATATTTAATGAATGATAATTTGATGGAGCAGAAGAAGCACAGCACCCACACCCCACCCCTCTCCTTCAGCATCCTCCTCCCGCTAGCTCCCTGACTGAGGCCCAATGAGGTTGTCTGACCTGTCCCTTCATTGCAACCAGCATTTACAAATGCTCTGATACAAGATGGCTGCTCTGCTGTAAACCAGACGCCAACCTTCAGACTCCATCTGTACAAACAAACACAATCCACAGACAGAAATCACAAATTACGGCATATACAGACCTATTGTAGGATAACAGAAAATAAGGGAATACATAATATTGCATAGTATGCTTACATGCACACAAGAAACCTGCCTGGTTTATCCCCATAGACTAGTTCAGCCCAAATAGCATGGTTTATCCAACTAGAATCTAATACAACCCCACTGATATCTGGATTAACCCAGTGAATCTATGTCTTAACCCCACTAGAACCTAGTTTAACTCACGCAGTCCTCTGAACCCGACAAGAGTCGAGTTTAATTCCACGAAAGTCTGGTTTAATTCAAATGGAATCTGGTTTACCTCACCAGAATCTGTTTGAACTCCTGTAGAGTCTAGTTTAACCCCCAGTTGAATCACCAGTTTTAACCTCAGTGCAGTATAGTTTCAACCATAATTTAGGAAATGGTTTAAACACTTTTTCATTGTGATGCAGATGGAATATTTCTTTATATAAGTGTTTGAAAAAAGATTTATTTGAAAGGTTTTTCTCTTATAGGAACAATAAACTTTCCTATGTATATGAACATAGAAAAATAAGTGATATGTTTCCCCTCTCTGTTGGGAAATGGCATGTGTGGCTCAGTGTCTGATTACATGTTGTACAGATCATTTTCTGCTGGGTACATACAGTAAATGTCAGAGCTGGTCTCTGTATTGAGTGGGCAAGCTAATGAGCCGCTGGCCTTCAAATCAATCAGCTCCTTAACAGCTATGATGGTCAAACGGTCCAGATCACTGCTTCTCTACCATGCTGTCCAAGTCCTGAGAGTCTCCACCTTCCACCTGCAACTCTGCTCTGCTCCTAGCGTTACAGAGAAGAGGTAGAGTCACAACCACATCTCTTCACTTCATGCCCCAAACACCAGGCTCTTAGATTTAATGATTACATGATGCTATTATAACCTGGTTGATAGATATGATTTAGTCATTATAATTCTGTAAATATTTTTATAAATGTGATAATTTTTAATGATTCCTTGCGTTTAAAACAACGGATACTAATACTCAGAGCAATGGACAGATTGTCATAACATTCATGGTCTCCAGAGTAGTCTGATTTGGGATTTGGTGGACATGCCACCCTGCAAGTTTAAACTTTGCAAACAAGCAGGTATTTATCTATTTGTATTTTTTTGCCTACATGTCCACAGGTTTTCAACTAACCACATATATAGCACATGTGTATGAATGAGGAGAGTAAAGATGTTTCAGGGATATGGGGCCAATGTTGATGTTCTGAGCCTTAGTTCTGTCAGACATGTAGTGATCGACTAATCATCGACATTTCTAAATGGGTTGTGTGTCACTCCCATTGGCTTTTCTTGTTCTCATTGGATGAAAATATTTTGAGATTTTAAGATGATTTATGGTTGTTTATCTGCGATGGACAGTGGAGATACCAGTATAACTGATTTCCTTGACGCTAACGATATGCATATGTCTGTATGTCTGGGTGTTTATAGTTAACCAGGTTGTGACTCTTCAATTTTTTTATGCAAATTGCATCAGTTGGGTTCAGAGTTTTAATCAATTGTGGCCACCAGAGGGCAGAATAACTACTTAACAAGCTGACAGACACACAACACTGATATATAATCATGTGGCACAATGTTAGCAAGCAGCTGCTACTTCCACATTTAGCAGACCCAGAGAGACATGATCTACAATTGAGTTATGTTTGTGTTCACCTGGTGACTGTCCAATATTCACTTGGTCTTCACCAACTCCTGAGAATGCTGGGCAGATTGAGGATCAGAGTCTACAGCCATGCTAGAAGTTTTGTGTGCTGTACTTGGCACATCCATGCTTTGAGCTGAACGCTGACATCCTCACATTGCCAATACTTGCAGAGTTTTATCAGGCCTAATGTTACCATGTTCATCTTAGTTTACTAACATACATGTTCTTAGTTCACTAATGTGGGTTGATGCTCTAGTGGTCTAGTGGTCAGGCTTCCAAATAGAACACTGGAAGTTTTTGAGTTCAACACCAGGCTGCCACCATTGTGCTCCTGAGCAAGGTACTTAACCCTGAGTTGCTCCAGTTAGTTCACTGTAAGTCTGCTGAATGTAATGTAATGACATGTGCTAATTAGCACAAAAAACAGTTGAGGCCGATAAGAATGATATTAACATTGTTTGGTCATAATCCAAAGTAGCTAGTGGACAAACTGACATTTTTGACTTGAGGACAAACTCTGTGAATATACAACAAAGTCACTGGGATTCATCCTCTACTATGAATATAGGTACAACATGTTATGTCAATTCATCGAATAGTTGTTGAGATATTTCAGTCTGGGTACAAGTTGTGAATTGTTTGACCGACATACCAACATTGCCATCACTAGATGCACACCATGAGCAGGGTGTGAAAAGGTTTGGGGTTGATTAGAGCTGAGATGATCCATACAATAAAAGTGCAATAAAACAAAAAATGAAGGCTAAGGTTAAAACTATGAGAAAAAAATCTAACTTTAGAAGACACACTTTGGTGTTATCGTTTGTTTGCTCCAATGAACTTGTTTCAACAGAAATCTATAAATGTTCATTCCAGAACACGTAAGAAACAATACAGAACACTTTATTCAGAGTGTATTTGCATCATCAATTTAAACTTCATTTAGTCTGGGACTACAATTAACGATTATTTATATTTGCTCATTCTACAGGTAATCTTTAAATGTTTGGTCTATCAACTGTCAGAAAATAGTGAAAACATTTTTATTATATTTTCCCAGAGATATAGACAAATTGCTGGTTTTGTCTGACTATCATAGATAGAAGAGTAAGAAAACCAGCACATATTTAAATTTGAGAGGCTGTAACTAATCTTTACAGCTCTAGAATGCTTTGTTACGCAAAACCCAACCTGGCTGATCCCAACTGAATCCCACCCAAGACCAAAGCTTTAACCAATGAAATGCTCTGGACCAGACTTGAAACCTACTTTGACTAAACCTGTTTGGCACCTCCCCCATCGCCACCTCCACCCACCCTCCTACCTCAACCCATAGCTACCAGTCACCCTACACACCCACCCTGTCTCCTGCCACACCCCCCACACCCCCACCTGCTACCTGCACTTTGTCCCTCACAATGAACCAAGTGAGGAGGGAGCTCAAGAGGTGCTAGGTGAGAAAGGCTGCGGGTCCAGATGGCATTAGTCTCACAGTGTGTAATCCCACAAGGACAAAGTAAGAAACTGACGGAGTTACAAATCGCACCAGACTGTAATAAAGCATACAGCTGGACTAACAAAGAGAAAATATGCTAATTTGACACTCGTACATGCAATATCATTTTTACCAAGTAAAATTGAGAAAATGCTCTACAAATTGAAGATCAAAAGCTGGAAGGATACCGCTGTGGAGGAAAATACAAGCTGCTTCTTGGTCCGGTTGGATGGCAACAGATAAATAAAATGCAACAAAATAGAGATATTATAGAAGAGAGAGGTAAACAATGGTGAATACGTAAGAAGAGAGTGGCGAGTTTACAATGTAGTCTTCTTATTCTGTGATCCAGAAAGTTAAGATGAAACTAGTTGAGCACACTGAGTTAAGTTGAGTTCAGAAGACATTGGTTATTTAGTTTTAGGGTTACTTATAAATCAATTTTTACACACATTGTTTTGAGTTCAGATGAGATGATATGTTAAAAAATGTAATTATATTGTGGTTCAGAATTATATCCTCTACCTCCTCAGCCACTGCCTCAGCCTCCCCACTGGGATTCTTGTATGTGTTTTCTGTGTGCGCGTGCACAAAGAAAGAACACATGCAGCTTTGAATCCCTCTCACTGTATATCGCTATGTTTAAAGGCCAATTCCCGATTAATGTGAGAACATGTATAAGATAATGGCTAACGGGGAAAGAGGAAGGTTAGTGTGCATGGGCAATCGGGCAAAGCCACCTAACGTTACCCATTAGCTCATTACAACAAATTACACAATACAGTTCAGTGACAAAACAACCAAATCAACACATGTACATACATTTACAACAGTCCATAAACTTTCATTGTTATGCGGATGATACCCAATTATATCTATCAATCAAGCCAGATGAAACCAATCAATTATCTAAACTTCAAGCATGCCCTAAGGACATAAACAATTGGATGTCCTGCAACTTTTTGAGGTTGAACACCGACAAAACGGAACGTATTATACTTGGCCCCAAACGCCTCCGAAACGTATTGTCTATTGTCTACCCATGACATAGTAACTCGGGATGGCTTGAACTTGGACTCCAGCACCACCATAAGGAATCTTGGCGTTCATCAGGATCAGGATATGTCTTTTAACTCCCACATAAAACAAATTTCAAGGACTGTCTTTTTTCATCTGCGTAACATTGCAAAAATAAGGCACATCCTGTCTCAAAAAGATGCAGAAAAACTAGTCCATGCATTTGTTACTTCAAGGCTGGATTACTGACAATCCTTATTATCTGGTTGTCCCAAAAAATCCCTGAAGACTCTTCAGTTGATTCAAAATGCTGCGGCACGAGTATTGACAAGAACTAGGAAACAAGAGCATATTACTCCTGCAATAGCTGCTTTGTACTGGCTCCCGGTAAAATACAGAATATAATTCAAAATCCTTCTCCTGACCTACAAAGCGATTAATGGTCAGGCTCCAGTTTATTTTAAGGATCTCATAGTACCTTATAAACCAACTAGAGCATTGCGCTCCCAGAGTGCAGGGTTACTTGTGGTTCCTAGAGTCTCTAAAAGTACAATGGGAGCCAGAGCCTTCAGCTATCAAGCTCCTCTACTGTGGAACCAGCTCCCAGTGTGTGTTCAGGAGGCAGACACCCTCTCCACATTTAAGGTTTGCCTTACCTTGGACCAGCCCCTAGTTATGCTGCTATAGGCTTAGACTGTCGGGGGACTCACTCCTCTCCTCCTTTCCCTATCTTTCTCGCTCTCCTCCTTTACCTTTCTATTTATATGCATTCACGTCCCTTAACTGCATGTTACTAACTCACCATCCGGGGCATCATCCCCGGAGTCTCTGTGTCTCTCATCTGGCAGGTTGCCACTATTAAAGACTACTTTTGGATCGCAAATCGTGGCTGCACCTGTTGCCCTGGTCCTGCCTGACACCAGGAGCCTTTATTGACATCCCCTTGGATCCATATTTTTTATATACGATCGTATCATGTTTTCTGTTGCATAGATTGTCTATGCTGTATTTTTTATGATGTTGTTTGTTCTGTACACACGTCACCTATTGCACATCTGTCCGTCCTGGGAGAGGGATCCTCCTCAGTCTCTCCCTGAGGTTTCTTCCATATTTTCCCTACTAATTGTGGGGTATCTTTTAGGGAGTTTTTCCTTGTGCGGTGTGAGGGTCTAAGGATAGAGGGGGTCATATCCTGTACAGTCTGTAAAGCCCACTGAGACAAATGTGTAATTTGTGATATTGGGCTATACAAATAAACTTGATTTGATTTGATTTGATGTCATGGGTCACAGGCTACAGTACAGTACTGAATTCCAATCCGGCCCCTACACCCTCTCCCTACCCACTTCCACTCCATTTGCACATTCGTGTGGAGGGTCCGCCATATTAACTGGCATTTCAAACCAAATAGCAAGGAGTGGAAGTTGGTTATAAAACCCTCCAACAATGAGTCTGCATCGATCGTGACTTAACGAGTTGACCTTACTGACCATGTGCAATGCTGTTTGTGCACGTCATGGAACACCTGGTGTAAAAATTGTTCCATGCAAACATTTACTAGTAAACTGCACAAACTAAGATAGACATTTAATACAGTCATACAGATGTTAACAACTTAAAGGTAAAATTGTATTTCTATATTTTACTTAGGATCAATTATACCCATGTCTAGTCTAGAAAACGGAAGAAATGCTCATTTGATTGTACAGTTTTGTGTATTTACAAGGACTGTTGCGAAAACAAAGAAGCTCATAAACATCAGAGTTAAAAACGAGAAGAGGTTTACAAAGTGGAGATGTCTATTCGCAACTATGGTTACGAAAACTTTCGACAATTCCTGTTTTTGCCAGAATCCCGAAGCTTGCCGCTTTCCCTCTAAAAGGTGGGAGGGTGTAGGGGCCCCATTGGAATTGGGCCTGAGTCCTCAGGCGGAGTTAAGGGTAGGGACAGGAAGTGATGTAGGGTTTTGAGACTGTTGTGTTCTTTTAATTTGAAATAGAGATGCATAGAAATCAATTTCAGAAAACCTCTCTTTATATCAACTGTATTTATTCCATGATGATATGGTATGCATTACAAAAGTACTCAGCTGAGGACCGCCCCATTTAACTGTTCAACAGACCACATTTAAGTAGTTACTCTGTCTCACAGATCCACAGAACGGCCACGATCTCTAGTTTACAACATATTTTATACCCGCCGCCTTTCAGGTATAGTCTTCTCCCATTGGTTGGCTGGGGCCAGGTCCTATTGGCCCCCTGTTGGCACTTAGGCGTGTCCACGCCTCTCAGTGCTTCTCTGCTCCAATCAGATCTTCTGTCACCCTTTTAGGTGGTGTACTCTTCCGCTTCACAGTTTACAAATATTGCTTCTTATTTCACAGTAGATTGGCCACTAAGTTACTTAATTCAATAACATCTTACATATTACATCTAAATAAGGACACCATAAGGAACATTGTAACAGTTTACATATTGATTATTCTCACAAGACCCATGGAAGATCCTCGGAAATTGAATCAAATGGCTCAATCGCTATGGGTGAGTTCTCAACATTTATATATATTTCAACGGAATGAATTTTTTTCAACAGAATTATGTGTAGACAATCAGATGTCTCCTTACTTGTCAGCCAATCACATGGGCGTGCCCCCACAATGTATGATTGGAACCTGGCAACGGGGCGTTATTATTAATAGATAGAAACTCCTTCAGCTCAGACTCCAGCGGGCAATGCATTGATTCCTTTAGAGAACTTTAGCTAGTAAGTTAGCTACTTGCCAACCTAACATGTCAACACTCCTGGTGCTGGTGGTCTTTCCTTCAACATCTTCCTTTCCTTCAATACAGTTGCATGTATAACTCTTACTGTATTGTTAATAAAGTTTTAGTAAAAAAAACGTTTCCTCCCTGTACATGACTACAGTGAGGGCACGCTCATGTGATTGACTGAAAAGGAGGGAGACATCTGATTGGCTACACATAATTCCTTGTTGACAAAAATGCATTTGTGAATTGAGCAATGCCAGGGAGTCTTAAAAAATCCACACACATATGCAATGAAATTCACACATTTACAAACTGCTTGAGCTTGTAAATGCAGGCTCAAACATTTGTATGTAGAGGTAAGAAAATCCAAATATGTTTTTGATGAGAATTGCAAATACTTTTAAATACATACTATGTGGATTTCTATTGCATTTATTTAAAACAAGAAATATTTCTGTTTGCATTGAAAAATATTTTTATGGAGAGTTATATATATAAAATTACAAAATACATTTTGTGGATCCTTCTGTGTGCATTTATTAAAAATTGAGAATTATCTCACTCCATAGTTTACTACATAAAGTTGCTGTAATGAAGCAGATATTGCATTGGTTCATGCAGGACATGGAAGTCATGCGCCCCAGCTGTAATCAGCTGACAGCCAGCTGATTGAATCATTGTTTATAATCAGTCACACACCAATCACAGCCCATTTTCATAACAAGGCAATCATCTAGATATGACTCCCTGCTCACTGATCCCTGCTACACCAATACTGCCACACACCGCTGCTACTAGCAAAGCTTTGCCTCCACCACCCCAACCTCCACCTTTCTATGGTTAGCCAAAGTATTACGTTTATTGTAATTAAATCCAGATTTAATTTATATCATGTTGTTTTATTGTTAATACACAGTAATGTTATCATTCACATGACCAAGTCTATAATTATAACCACCTTGAATTATCCGATGATGTGAAATGCTGCCAGTCATAAACATCTTTAACATCTCTATCTTCCATCTCATATGACAGGAACAGGGCATCCGTTGACCTAAAACCTCTGCCTGCTCTCCTCTCTGACTACAGAGCAGCACTTTATTAATGAAGGCTCCATCTCCACCTGGTTATCTGGATAATGACATCTGATGTTGGGCCTTTGCATTTCTATCTGGTATTATTAAACATTTTTGTAAACTTCCCTTGACTTATCAAGAAACATGCTGTATCTCTGAGGTCAAGGAAAGTAATGTAGGACATTTAACAAACTGCTACGACATGCAAGGCGAGGGTCACGTCAGAGACAGACACAGCCAAAGCATAACAGCCTGTACCTAAGCAAATTGTACTTATACTGTGAGAAGGTCATCAGAGCAAGAGGTATGCAGAAATGTTAAAGTGTATCTTCTGCTCTGAGAAGCATAACTCCAGCTTCAGGCCAGCCAGTCCTGAGGATCTGATCACATTCTGATTGCAATATGTTCTATGTGCATTTACACCTGCATTGTGTTTTCCTGGTCCATAAGATCAGACCTGATACAGATGTACTGCATGTTAATACCAGGTGATGATAAGGTCAAGGTTAAAATTTAAACTGACCAGATATTTTCAATTTATTATATTTCATATTTGCTCATATTTGGAGATTACAAAAAGTGTAATTTCTTATGTTCTTGGAGGGATGCTACATTATGGATGAATGTGTTTTTCATCAAGGCCGAGAACATCACAGGACAGATCATATGTGATTGGTAGGACGTGAATCCACGCCATAAAATGGATTTGAGCTGTCAGTGAGGCTGAGTTATTCAGGATATTTCTCCTCAGAGGGACTCATTGAAATTCAATGGGTACATTAGTTATCTGACTGAAAGCCCGGTGGCGACCCAGTGTGACGCTGTTGCTGTTTTCCATTTATTTTTATCTGACTGGAAACAAGTTTTGTTTTTATAAAATTCATTTCTTTATCAACACTTGCCAGCACTGAACACAGCAACAGCAGCACTCTGAAATACATGCAGAGTACAAAAAGACAATGACTGTCTCACAGTGAACTCACACAAACAGAAAGAACAACCACAGCAGCTCTTCCATAAAAACACCAGTATTTCAGCCCTAACTGGACTACGTCAGGTCGGTGTTTCTGCCTGTAAGATATGACCTATGAAGTCCCTGGCCTTACCAAACACAAATCCACATTGACACTGAATTAGAGCTCTGAGCACATTGTCATATTAATGAGGGCATTCATGTTTCCTGCAAAATGCACACACCCACTCTCACCCTCATTCATTGCCTTAAAGGATAATTCAGTGTGTCACAAAACAGATCTTATTTCTATAGTTTTGTCTATCATTTCTATGAGTAATAACATCCTTGTATTCACTGGTTGAGATCTGGGAACAGGGTGACATCACTAAAGAGCAGTCTAGTGGGTCAACAATCACAAGTCGTGAGCATAGAAGTGCTTTACTGTTGGAAACCTTCTTCCTAATAATGCCATTATCATATAAACCAGGTGTGTCAAGTTCAAATTCACTACAGGCCACGCTATTTTACTTTAGCGAAAAATAATTTGGTTCACATAAAGCCCTAAAACAGTCCACAGAAAAAGTAAGTTGCTTGGCCAGCAATCCGTTAAGCAAAATAATACATTCTGATAAATTTTTTTCCAAGTAAGCTACCATGCAGCCAACTCACAAAGACTTATTTCACAGGACTAATGCTTTTTTAAGCTACTGCACCTACATTTTCTTAGTGTCACATTATTATCAACCTATATTTATGATTGTATTAATTAGTTTGATTGATATTAATTATCATTAATAACCATACTTGCTCAAACCAAATCCCAACGTCCATTCATCCGACCCTACAAGAAGCCTTATTTTTGGTTATCAGACAACATATTACCTAACTACATTCATTTAGCAGACATTTGTATCAAAAGAACAAGTGGATTTGACCCCAGTCCTTAAATATCTGTCCTCCAATATATCGGTTGGGCCCTAACTGTGACACAATTATTTTCACTTTGAGGCTAAACAAGCTTGACATTTCTGTGCAGCAAGTCTGGTATTACTGTTTGGTATATGGAACATCCTTTATTGCCTGGATGACCAGTTACTGATGCTGCGGATCAGCTGATTGATAGCAGAATATTTCGTTTTCTTTTGTGATTTCATTTTTTTTCGCTGTGGTGGCAAAGATGCTACTCTGGTGGCCCACCATGGTAAAACTTTATCAGCAGAAACACAGTGTTAAGTTTTTTTTTTCCACCCCAGGTTTACTTTTTAGTTGACTTGCTGATCCAGCACTTACCTTAACGCACAAAAAACTGACTGGGTTTTGTTATTTCACAGTTTGTGGGTTGCTAGGCATTCCAGATCCCCAAATGTATGTGCACTGCAAAAGTGAGTTTTTCCATTATACTGTATGTCCCTTTTTAAAAGCCCCTTTCTTAGACTGTTCATAAAAAAAAGACTGACAATCATTACCTTCAGGAATTATTCTTCTACCCATAGCATGCACTGATTTAAAGATGGACCACATACAGTAAATTGAATTTTGCAGATTTATATAAATATAAAGTTACATGCTGCATAATTTATTATGAATCCCTTGACCCAGATTTGAGAAAAGTAGACCAACGTGAATGAAAACTACTATATAGATAAGTAACTACACAATGTTATCACACTGAATGGGTCTTGCTGAAAAAGTACCAACCATAAAAAAACTGAGGTTTGATATAATGAAAACCTTAAAGATCATAACTTTAAATTAACATTGATTGACTAACCAAATTGATTTACCAAAGGAATCTGCTGCAAAGTGAACCAACTGTTGGTTATGTTTTTCTTTCCCTCTCCGACTGTCATTCTCCTCCATGCTCTTTTTGCCTCATGACCACATTCAGCCCCAGGCACTCCATTAAATCTTCATATTAGCAAGACGCTGTAATGACTGCAGGAATGTGGCGTATCTCTTCATTTTCTTTCAGGTCGATTCTCCACGCTTTGCAATCCCTCATTTTCCCCTCCATATGTTCCTTGTAGGATTCATTACTGTCTATCAGCAGCTCTACTGTATCTGTGACGCAGCCAGGGGCTCATTTACACTGTAAAAGCTGCCACTGTGAGAGGTAATCTGCCCACATGTAAAGACTTAATCCACATTGATCTGCAGATGAACCCAGATCAGAGTAGATTAGATAAGGCTTGTTCACCAAACGCACCCCTCCACCCTGTAGCTTGCTTCGCATGCAGCTGTGAAACTGAAGATGAAAGCAAACACAAGTCTTGCTGCTTGAATTTTGTCTCCAGCAACACAAGGAACTGCTGGAGAAAAAAATAAACTGCTGCTGTTTCATCTAATGTCAGAAAATACTGGAAACCAACCAGTGATGAGCTCAGAGACAACATCATTTGCAGTACTCAAAACAATGCATACAATAAATGTAATAGCAGTAATTGCAGTAGAAGTTGCTACTGTTCTCAGTTGAAAGCATGGTATATGTATTAGAGTTTTAATGGTTTTACAGTGGTTTAGTGTGTAAAGATGATAAAAGTATCAGAGAAAAGATAGTTTCTCTTTTCAAAATGCTGTGATACTGTTTTCAGCTGTTAGATCCTAACTGATCTGATCAATAATACATCTTCTCCTCTTTGTGAATGAAAAAAGCAACTAGCTGGTGAACATAGTGGAGCATTTAGCAAATAAAGACACAGATATTTCCCTCAGGAGTTGGTAGACACCTTAACTAGAGCTAAAAGACAATAAATATTGGACATTCATCAAGTGGACAGAAACATGACGTGAAATAAATGCTTGTCAAATCAAATCAAGTTTATTTATATAGCCCAATATCACAAATTA
>CALSBV010010691.1:547137-558905 GCA_943590825.1 Bovichtus diacanthus | reverse complement strand
TCCGGGCAGGGTCACACCTCCTCTTTTTTGATGTTGCATTGGGGTACAGCTGGCAGAAATTAAAGCCTGAACAGCGGCGTATAAATTAGTGCAAGGGAAGCACCTAAATTCAGCACATGCATATGGGGTACGTCATACACACGGTAGCATTTGGAAACAGAGGTTTCCTTAGAGCAGATTAGAACACACGGGGAGGCTATCTCCACACTGTTGGAAGCAATGCACCACCCAGTGGTGGATGTTACCATCTAGTGTAAAGCACACCAAAAAAATTAAACTCTCTAATATATACAGGCAACAATTTAGCAGATGATGCTGCTAAACGAGCAGCAGTAGGCACACACATGGCCCCGTTGCTGTTTGCCGCAGATTGTGAGCCTCGTACAACTCACTGTTCTCTGTTAATGAAAAAGCTTATGGCTAAAAAGGGAGGCGGTCAAGAAGAGGAGAAGCTCCCATGGTAAGTTTGTATTTCCTATTTCATTGTTGCAGTTTGCTTTAATAAATGTGCATGGTCAGGACCATTCCCCAAAACGGGAAGTGATGAAACACCTTTAGGCAGTCTGGTGGACGCCATATTTGGCAGCTACAGTTGACGCAGCGTTGCATAAGTGTGAATTAGTATCACGTTTTTGTGCAGAGAAGTCTTTCTACGATTTTGCCAGATACCAGATACCATCAGCTCAAACAATGGAGCACATTTTGTAGCATCACTTTGCAATATAGCATTCAAGATGCTAGGGATGAATCAGAAGTTTGGCTGTATGTATCACCCACAGTCACAGAGAGCAGTTGAAAGAGCCAATGGTATTCTAAAAGCAAAAACGTATCTAAAATACAAGCAGATAGCAGAGGTAAGCTTGAATAAATAGAGGTTTTGCCTTTGGCACTAATGTGCATGAGATCAGAAACTAACAGAGTAACACATCTAACACCTCACAAGATGCTAACAGGGCCACCAATGCCTGTGCCATAGACGCCCATGTAAGGGTCCTTTATTTGAACAATTGTAAAAAGAGCCAGGAAGTAATGTACAGCATTTAACTAAAATCCATGAAGTTATATTTCAAGGTAAAAGGTGCCACAGAGGGCACAGGAGCCACCAACCCAGAAACAGTAAAGAATGTGCGACCAGGAGAGTAGGTAAACGTCAAAGTGTTCAAAAGAAAGTGGGACCAACCCAGACGTGAAGGCCCCTTTTAAAGTAATTCTAGCCACACCAATAGCACTGAAGGTAAGAAGTTTTGGAACCATCTCAACCACTACTTCAGAGCAGACATCGGAAGAAGTAGAAGTCGGAAGGTGACACCGCCCTGCAGGGAGCTAGATGATCTCAGAGTCCGCAGGGAGAGAGGGGAAATCCCAGAGACTGGCTGCCAGATGGGCTAGTAGTAGCCCACCAAGTAGTGGATCATTAGCAACAAGACAGGAGAGTAGATCAAACTCAGATAATGAACCAAGCCCAACAGAAAGTCTGAGGGTGGTCGAACCAGTCACAGACACTGAACCTCTCACAAGCCGTCAGGATGGTGGAATCAGATCCAGAAGCAGGGACATCAGGAACATAACAGAAAGACGAATGGAAGGGGATTGTGGGGAATAGGGACCATAGTAATGGTTTTGCTAATCTATGAAAGGGTAAAGAAACAACGGGGAACACAGGTATATACTGTATACACAGACAAGTATGGTTTACATTTTGCACTTCCTTGTCATTTGCAAGTGCCTTCATCATTTCAAGTGTTAATTGTAAAAAGAAATGTTATTTCTCCACAGCTGGAGTAGATAGGCAAAGACACACACACACACACACAAAGACAAAAGGGCAGCAGGGTGATTAGACACAGGAGGATAGAATCAGGGTGAGGCAAACAATCGCAAAAGGCATGAAAACACACAAAGACAGGAAGTAAAACGGTAAAACATAGCTGATTGTATAATACCCATGACGATTTCATAACTGATTTTTTTCTTAAAGTTAAGCAAGGAGGCAGTAAATCTGTCTTTTTAATTTATCCTCAATAGACAGTTATGCATTAGTTCTGTATGAGCATCGAAGCATAGTCCAGCAAGTAACAGACTGATTAGATGGCTATTAGGGTTGAAAATCGTACACTTACATTCTTGGACAATGGAACAATGTTTGCAGCTTTCCAAGCTTGCGGACAAGCTAATTTTTTCAAACTCAATTTTTATCTTTCATAATTTGATCTCTTATCAGGTCATATGATTGCTCATTGTTTGTTTGGTCCATCTCGTTTCTCAGTTTATTTACTTTACTTTTATAAAATGTCTTTCTGCTTCCAGAAATGATGATTGATGAGATGATTTGGATTTTCTGCCCATAAAAAATTTTATGGGCAGAACTTTTTTATTAATCAAATTTTCATAATACAACTTCTTCTTCCTTTTATTGAACTTAGTAACATAATTTCTTAGTTTGCGGTAAATTTACCAATCCAAACTCATATGTAGTTTGACTCGCTGTGTCATACAACACTTCAGTTGATTCCATTGTTGGCATGCCTACCGAGGCAGGTTGCTGGGCGATAGAACTGGTTTTGTTTCCACGCAGCATGAGCAAGCACAAAACCACTTGGAAAACTGTTTAGTAGAGCTTTCACTGCTTTAAACAAATAATCCAAAAAAAACAGATGATTATACCATTGGGGAGGTTTTTGGTTGCAGGTACACAATTCAGTCATCTTGCTCACGTCACGTCTTCACTAAGTTGCTTGAGTCCAAACAGAATGTTTCAATTCTTCCATCTTTTCCTGCAGACCGAATGGAGGGTCTTCTTCAGCTCCCGCAATCTCCTTGTTAGCCCGTCTACTAACTAGTCTCCTCAATGTTTTTTCTGCCAACACCATGTTTCATTCTGCACCGTCTCTATGCTATACAGAATCAGATTGAAGCACTTTGAACTGCTTGTACTATTTATTAAATTAGTCACAGCCTAACATACCGGTACTAACAAACCTCCTAGCCAACTACTCTTCAAAAGTGTCTCACTCTAAAAGTCTGTGTGGAAACAAAAACCACATAACAATAATAATGTAACAGCAGGCTTGTACTGGTCAAGCAGATTTGCGGACTAGTCTTGCGGGTTTGCATGCTATTCCATTCATAATAACAATGTGGGTCCCGTTTGTTAAAGCACTTTCCTGCTATATATATACTGCCAGAATTGATGCAGCACTTAATTAATAATCTAAATGGGCATTTAATGAATAATGTGTATGTGCATGCAATTTAATGGTAATATGGTATGTGTGCATTTTTTGTGATTGTCTGTGATCTACTGTAATTGTGGTATTTTGAAAGTGCAACAAATGCTGTTTTTTTTCTATTTAAGTGTGGGTGGTGTGTGGGTGTGTGTGTATGTGTCAGTAGCAGTGCAAAGGTCAAAGCAGTGAGATGGAGTAGAGGAGCTTCCATTATAGATCTGACCTGAGGGGTCACACACATACACACACACACACACACACACACACAAACATACACACACACAAACATACACACACACACACACACACACACACACACACACACACACACAGAGACACACACACACACACACTGAAGCCAAAGGGAAGTTAACCATTCGTTTCCTCTCCATCATTCCACCCTCCATCATTCACTCTGATTTATCTCCTCTTACTAACTGTCTCTGTGTCTCTGGGTATCTGTCTGTCTGTCTGTCTGTGTGTCTGTGTGCCTGTCTGTCTGTCTGTCTATCTTTTTTTGTGTGGTGTGTGTGTGTGTGTGTGTGTGTGTGTGTGTGTTATGCCGCAGTTGTATGAGTCAACTGGCAGTTGACCTCCTGAGCGGATGTGGATCTTTGTTGCTGAGGAATCATGATTCAACACTGAACGAGATGGAGGTGAGTGATCACCTTGGTCTGTTATTGTCTCTATGTGGAAATGTAAATGCAGAGAGTACTGCAGTAACAGGCACCTCCAGAGAATATGGCATTATAGGTAGCCTTAATGTTGCTAGGCTAGCAGTCATTTGTTTGGATAGTCCACTTTTCTGACACTTGCATAACGTGTTTTAGAGGATACAATCAAAGTAATCTTCTGATGTCTTTACTTAACGGACCAAGTACGGAATGATCTGTGAAGCAGGGACCTCGAAAAGGAAAGAAATTAGGTTTTTGACAGCATTTGTAACAGCTTGTGTTTGACCATAATAATGCACAAAGCCAGGTCCATGAAGAAATATTTTTTCCCAGTTTAGTGTGGAAGAACTTGACTGGCAGCCCTGACCTCCACCCCATCCAACACCTTTTGGATGAACTGGAACACCAGGTGGGAGCCAGCCTGATCAGTCCACAACCACACACTGCTCCTGCGTCTGAAGGGGAGCACATCTCTTTGGCCAGGTTTCAGCATGCTGTAAAAGCCTTCCCATGCCCATTGTTTTGGAACGACAGTCAACTATCTGAACGCTACTGTTAAAATTATTTAGGCCATACAGTGTATAAGTGAATTGTTATTTAATAAGTACATACATACTAGTTAATTAACTGTGTATCAATGGTCAGCAATATCGTTTCCCTCTGTCTGCCTTCGTACGTGTGTTTCATTTATTTTCTCCCTCCGTTTCTTCTGTGTGTGTGTGTGTGTGTGTGTGTGTGTGTGTGTGTGTGTGTGTGTGTGTGTGTGCGTGTATGTTGGTGTGTGAGGCTGTTTCCCAGTCTCTCCACGTGCGTCTCGTCCGCAGCAGCCGGCTGTTCGATGAGAACATTCAGCTAAATGTCTGATCGATAGGCGCTGGCAGAGCTCACTGCCGCTGCTGCTGCCACCAGAATACTGAGGAGGAGAGAGAGAGGAGAGGGGGGGGGGGGCTGTGAGCCTGTGAATCGACACAGTGTGTGAATGGCTATGTATTTGTTTCTGCTTAAGTGTGTTCTGTAGGTGGAGACTTTATACGTCCCTCGTAAAAAATTATCTGATATACAGTATATGACCTCAGCCTGTGTCACAAATTAATTTAGGAAACTTCCCCTTTAAATGTCAATGTTTATTGTCTTTATAGAGTGATAACAGCATTTTTCTTTACAGTCATTGTTTCTGGTTTGGGTTTTATTCATATTCTGCTCTCTGTGTGGCATGTGCGCCGCTTCAGATCAACGTACATGTTGATACAAAACAGGAAATCATTGTCTCGTGTGCACAACTGTTCTGCTCTATGACAGCGAGGCACCACCTGAAAGGTTTCTGTTGATGGGACTTTGTTCATCTTCTCTCCCCTGTGGAAACAGAGGGTTCTGTGTCTTCCTGTTCTTTTTTCCCAGCAGATGAATAAATCAGTTTCATCATCTCAACCAACAGAAAAATCTGGCAACCTGCTGTTGCAATATCTCAAATATTTTCACCTTTAGCATACTGTATATTGATGTTTCCTCATGGAAAATATTGTTTATGCCTCTGGATCATACTGTAGAAAAAAAAAAGAAACAACTTTTTGCCGCAGATTGAATTTAGTCTTTGTTATGAATATTAATCAATATGTCAGTTATTTAATAAAAATACAAGTCAAAACCACATTCAATAAAAAATAGGTCATATATATGTTTATATTTTCGGTGTTTCTTTTTTCAAGAACATCTCCACAAGAACATTCAGGAAGTTTGTGTTCATAGTCACCACTCAAATGGCCATGAGATATGTAATGTAATATGTAAGGACTTGCTGCGCACCATGCCATACTTTACATTCAAAAGAACCTTTAATTAGATACATTAGTGCTCTGGCAAAAAAGGTGGTACACCTTTTTGGGCACTCAGGGCACCTGCACCTTAACATTTCTCATTTCTATCACTGGTAACGTAATGACACGTACAGGCACTCCATTTTGTCAAAGAAAACATACAGAGACGTCCCATAGTGGTCGTTAGCGGACGTGGCCACGCTGTGGTGTGGATTGTGTTGCGCTTCTATTTGCCCTTATACGGCTTAGCGCAGGCGCTTACCAAAGTCCGGCTAGGCAGACCGGGTTTTTGCAGTTTTCTACAGAACCGCTGATAACTTCAAATATAATAAATAACTTCACAATAACAGGATTTATAGCAACATTTCAGTTTAAATGTTGTTTAACGCTAGACAAAAGAAGTGAATCCAGTGACTGTGTTGATGTGACAGGTGGCTGGTAGTAATCAACTCTGCAACTCTTAGCTTCTACTTTTGGTTTTGCTGCACATTTACCGTGTAGTAAAGTCTCCCCAGTACGCTCAGTGGCAGCACCGATGACTGGAAGATGTTTAACATTATACGCTCCTACATCAGTAACGGCCAGCTGCCACTGGTCAAATCCATCTTTGGTTTTCAATGATTTATATTGACTTTAAATGACTCACCACTCCCTATTGAAGTTCATTCTAGGAAGTTTTTTGTTATTCTAACTTTCTTCCATCTGCCTTCCCTCTGATGAGTTCATATGTTCTACATTCTTCATAAAGCTTTATTTTCTGTTCCTCTCACATTCCTGCTGACTGTACTTCTCTATCACCTCCATCCTTCCCTGACTGAGCAGCATTGATTCAAGCCTCCATCCTCTCGTCTCTCTCTGTTTGACGTCTCTCTGCTGCTCTTTGTTTTGTAGATACGATCCGACTTCAAGCTGACAGACACAAAGAGCAGCTTGTTCATTCCATTTAGCTGGTGTTTGGACCACGGCTACATTACAACCTTATCATTGCAGTCGCTAGCACACCACCGCTGCTAATAAACTGATAACACCTCTGAGTATTGATTCTGGCCTCAAACAGGCCAATTTTATCCCACAGTCTGACCAACACCAGTGATTGGTACAAAGAACTGGTCTCAACTTTTAGAAGGGTTTTATTTGTTTACACATTAACTATAAACCCTGAATACTTCACGTTCCTGCTGATCATTTCCCAAATCATCCATCCCTTTTTAGATTTCCTTCCAGGCAGCCATTGGTTTTACTTTTCACATTTCTATTAAAATCAACCTGCAGAGATTCGAAATTTGCTACAAACAGATGATCACAAAGTAATTCACAGTCAATGTTTAGACAGTTTAATGTTTTTGTTAAATTTCTCTATCATCATGTGATTAAGAGAGTAGAAATCTCTATGTTAGTGTGTTCAAGGAGCCATCAGCATCTCGGTTGCAGAACAGAACAACTGGACACTAGGACCTATTTTTGTTTGCCGTTCTTAAATAATGCACCAGTATCAAACTGTAGTTAAAGAAAGCAAAGTTATGGTAATAGTTAATACTGTTTTCAATACTAATGAATCTGGACGTCCAAATCAACTGACAGTAAGAAGTGAAAAGAGCACTGTGACCCTGTGAACTACAGCTACCAAGGAGTCACTGTGTAGGGGAGTTACCTGACATGCTCTGACAAATAGAGCTTGTCGGATGTTGTCCATTTCTTACTGAGATATTAGCAATAGGCAATTTGAGGGTGATGCTAAAAATGCTTACCCTTTTTTAACTTTCCATCCTCCCCCTCCATCCCCTATAAGAAGAAAGAGTGCAGGGGCAGAGGGGTTGTTTAGTGAAATATGTTCTTTTATCTTGACTGATGTTTGTGCAAGTTAGAATCTATGGCCTCAGCCATGGCTCTGAAATATCAGTTGATGAACCCGTGGCACTGTCCATGGTGCTGACAAAGTATTCCAAATGATCTTTTTCTCTGGGTCCCATCCTTTTGTCAGTTTTGTCTCGGATCTATAATATTCTTTAAACTATATAGGTTGGTGTGGTTCGGGAGGGGGGGACCAAAAAGGTTGTCCATGAGTTTAAATCACCTACTGGAGGTTTCGTCTTTATTACAAAAGGTAAACATTATTTTCAGTCATCATCATAATTAGTCCGAACCATGATGACACTACCTGATGTGATTCGCATACATTTGCTCCTTTGTTTGAGCCTTTGAAAGATATTGATGTCATTAAATTATGTGACACAATGATACACATCATCTCGTAATTTGGAGTTTTTTGGCGTTCTTTAGTATTACAATATATGGATCTCTCAGAATTATGAGATGCTAAGTCTTAAAAAGGTTTGATTTCTGAACAGTACTTTACATCTGATATTGTGTGAAGTAATTAAGAGTTCTCATAAACACTAATTGACTGAAGTAATTATTGTACCATCTGAAATGTAAGTTAACTGATGAGAAACATGTAACCAAACCAAAACCATCTGCTTTAAAATTTGAATTTAATAAATTCCCCAATTACTTCATGATGAAAAAAAATGAGGGGAGAGAATATCAGAGCATGAACTAATTTTTGCTTTTACTTTTTTTCCTGCCTCTGAGTAAACGATATAAGATGTTAATTAAAATAGTTTTCTTGTGTGCTTAGACTGTGGTTTTGTGCAGCTTGTGCAGCATGAGGATGAAGCTGATCCAATTAATTATTCTCCATTAAGGAACTGTGCAGCTCTTTGTGTTTGTCAGACTGCGGTGATAAGTTTGTGTTAAATGAAGAGTATTAGCAGCATGGACTATTTTACAGTGGACAGACAGATCAATGCATACAGACAGTAGACCACACACCCTGGACTGGGATGATGCCACAGTCCTGCATGGGTCCTTTACAAACCTGCAAACATGCTCGCGCAGTTCTCAGGACTGGAACTGGCCTCTTACTTGTGTGTGTCACCATGTCAATCACAGCACAACCCCCACCCCGTATCAAACAAGCTCAGAGCTAGCCACTTGTGCAGCCTGTATAGGCAAAAGCTTGGAGGAATCTGCAGGGGTGGAAATGAGGAAATTATTTAAAAGAACTAACAAAACAGTGACAGAGATTGCAGGGGGTTATGTTAACTTCTGCCGGACTCTTTGTCGGAGTCACATGCTCAGACCTCACCAAAATCCTGCGTAATTTATGCACAGCGTCAATACCTCTTTTTATTTTTTAAAGGAACAGATCAGTGAGTTAGAAGAGAAGATCAATACCACTCTCATGTCTGTGAAACTGGAAGCAAGGGGAAACACCTAGCCTGCCTCTGTGCAAAGTTTAAAAGTCTGCCTACCAGCACATAATCATTTCACTAGTTAGAATGTTGTATCATATTTGTTTAATCCACACACAAATATAAGAACAACCAGTAAACTTTTGAGATGCGTTTTTCCAACTTTGGACAGAGGTAAGCGATCTGTTTCCCCTTGGCTCCAGTCTTTATGCTAAGCTAAACTAATATCTCTTGGCTGTAGTTGTACATTCACTGCATGGACATGAAAGCTTTATCGAGCGTCTCATCTAACAGCAGGAGTAAGACAATAAGCACATTGACCAAAATGTCAAGCTATTCATTAAAATCTCCCCCCACAGCATTTATTGGTAACTGGCTATGCTTTTAAATGCTGGTGAGCTGTTCCAAAAGATTCCAAGTTAATACTATGACTTGAATAAAAGAATAAATAGAACAAAAGACTTGAGTTAACTTGTTAATGTGTTTTCAGGATGTACGTAGTTTCTCTTGCAGCTTTCTTATCAACACCTCACACTTAGATTCAACATGTTCTGTCTGTAGTGACACGTTCTGTAGGCGCCGCTCGAGTGGCAGCCTGTTACAGCAGCTCCTACTCACCGCCCAGTAGTTTCCTTATACTTCTTATTTTAAGTACTTGTACTTGGTGGTGGACTTCAGAAGGCGACAACACTCTCCAGCCACACCACTGAACATCCAGGGAACGGACATTGAGATTGTAAAATCTTACAAGTACCTGGGTGTTCACCTGAACAATAAACTGGACTGGTCAGATAACTTTGTGGCTCTGTACAAAAAAGGATAGAGCCGACTCTATCTGCTGAGGAGACTGAGGTCTTTTGGAGTGCAGGAGGCACTCCTGAGGACCTTTTTCCACTCTGTGGTGGCATCAGCCATTTTTTATGGAGTGGTCTGCTGGGGCAGCGGCATTTCTGCTGCTGACAGGAAGAGACTTAACAGACTGGTAAAGAAGTCCAGCTCTGTGCTGGGGAGCCCTCTGGACACTGAAGGTGGTGGGAGACAGGAGAATGATGGCCAAGCTGTCGTCCCTGTTGGACAACATGTCCCAACCCCGCCAGGACACTTTGTCAGCACTGTCCAGCTCCATCAGTGACGGGCTGCTTCACCCGCGGTGTTACACTGAGAGATACCGCAGGTCCTTCCTTCCTGCAGCAGTCAGACTGTACAACCAGCCTGGCCCCTGGTAGACCACCACACACTCACACACACTCACACACAAACCAGTTCAGACTGTGAAATTACAATTGCACTGCTATGTGCAATATCTCTGTGCAATATTTCTCTACTTACTATCTATTGTTACAATTGTTATTTTTAACATTTTTTATTTTTACTACTGCATTTGCACTTTACTTACTTAATTATCCACTCAATTTTAGTGTTCACGTGTTTCTATTGCTTTCTTTTTACCTTTCTGCTGTGAACATGTAAATTTCCCCGCTGTGGGACTAATAAAGGATTTCTGATTTTGATTCTGTAAGAGTGCATAGAGTTGTTTATGAAAGGAAAATAATAACTTGACTCTTAAATTACTAAAGTGGAGTTATCGTGTGTGTGTGTTCCCATGAGAGGAGACGATTAACCATGTCGGAGATAATGACAGTTTTTCTGTTAAAGAGGCAAAATAAACTCTTGATTTTCTGTTTAAGGAGGTTTTGTCTCATTTTATTTTCTGTGTTCCAGTCTAAATAATAATAGAGATGGTTATTATTAGGTAATATACTGTAATTGGCTGAGTGCATTAAAATGGTAAATGTTTGTGTTGTCTTCTGGGGTCGAAATGTCCTCACAGAACTGTGAAGATACAGGCTGTGACCTTTGGGTGTTGTTTATTCAGACTTTGTTACTCAAACGCTAACAAGAATCTACATCCAATTAGTTTGCTCTTTTCCCCTGTTAAACAAACTCAATTACAAGTTTAGATAGATAGATAATTTATTATATATAGATACTTTATTACTGCTACACAGCAGTGTTGGTGGTAATTGTTTTAGTACAGTACGGTCGCTCAGTTACAGTCGAAGGAAAGAAAGACACCATGACCATACAACACAAACGAAAAAGGGAAATGCATGAATATGAAAATACGTACAGTGAAACGATATGATATGAATAGATCATGAGTTCAGTCCAGTGCCTGCAGAGCTTTATGTATATAGGATATATGTATATATACATATATATATAGTATATATGCTATATAGGAGCTTGTTGTAAGGAGGTTAGCGAGGGGAGAGAAGCGCTCTGACTGCTGGGGGAAAGAAGCTGTTTAAGAAGCGGGGGGACTTGGTTGGGATGGACCTGAAGCGCCTCCCAGAGAGGAGGAGCTGGAAGAGGTGGTGGGCTGGGTGGGAGGGATCGCTGGTTTGTGTATTTGTGTGCACAAATCCACTGAAGCAAGGTCGCAGCCAATGATGTTGGAGGCTTCAGTTCCTTCTTGGTGTGACTGTCTGAGCTCCCACAGCAGACAGTGAGACATGATGTCAGGATGCTCTCTATGATGGCTCTGGAGAAGTGGACCAGCAGGTGTCTTTGACATGATCCTTCTTCAGTTGCCTGAGGAAATCCAGTCTTTGCTGGCCCTTTTCATGATGAGATTGCTGTTAATGTTTCATTTCAGGGGCCTGTAGGCATGTAGGTGCCGAGGAATTTAAATGGGGTTATGTGTTCGTGTTCATTCACATATATGTGTTGTGTGTTGTGTGTTTGTGATTATATTTATCCATCCATCCATCCATCCATCTTCAACCGCTTATCCGG
>CALSBV010010691.1:515899-527554 GCA_943590825.1 Bovichtus diacanthus | reverse complement strand
CGCCTTATAATCCAGTGCGCCCTATAGTGCGGAAAATACGGTACTTTATAAAGGAGCCCTATGATGGGATGTTGACTGAATGACATGTCAAACCCTGCAGGTTGATTTTCATAGAAATGAACTGTAAGCATGACTGCCAGGAAAGAAGAAAATTCAATTAAATCGGATGGATGATTTGGAAAATGATCAAAAGGAATAAAAAGTTTGGATTTGTAGTTCATGTGTTTAAACATGATACAAATAACGCTGAACCTCGCAGTTTGTCTCCTCTGCCATCCTTCCCAAGAGACATAAAGGTTAGGTGACATCACTGTGTCACTGGACCCTGTCAGTCTTCATCATGAGGCAGTGTCAGAGAGGTCGTGACCTTCAGAGAACTGCTCGCTGTGTCTAAAACCAGAACATCTTCACTGACCTGGAAAACTTTAATTTCTCAATTTGTTTCAATAGAAACAAACTTCAGAGAAATGTCACATCAGTTTAACCAGCTACAGTCACACACACACACACACACACACACACACACACACACTCACACTCCTGCAGCTACATCAGTAGGTTTTCTGCGTGTAACGTTCGGTCATAATGTTAATTTGCCGCCTGCAGCAGCAACATCAAACCGCATCAGCAACAGCATTATAACTGATGATATTATTACTGTGACTGCTGTAGTTTTAAAAGTTGTTTTAGTAGACCACACTTTGTCCAGAACAACAGGAAGTAAAAACGTGGTTGTCTAATGCTGGGTTGAGAGAACAGCTCTGGGCTCATACAGAAAGAAGGTAAAGCTGAGAGTAAAAGTTCAGTCTTCACCTTTGTAACAGTGGTTTGACAAAAAAAAAAAAACTTAAGTCAGCCTCCACTCAACTGCATCTCCTTAGTGGAATAAAAAAAGAGCAGAAAATAAAATAAAGAACAGAAAAGAAAGTAAAACTTTTATCATAAAATTCCCACACAAACTCAAGGCACACGCTGCTGCGTCAAAGTACAAAAAAAGAAATAAACCTTTATTATCGGTACATACACTACAGCCTCACAGAGTTGCTAGAATGGCAGTAGAGTAAGGTTTGCTACACAAAACCCGCTGAGAAGTCGTCATTGTGCACTGCCAGGCACTTTTGAAAAATACTAGGCAGATGATTGTCACGACTGACTTCCAGCAATCAGAGCAATGAACCAAAGTCCTGCTGAAGGCCATCTGGATGAAGAGTGAAACATGTTTTACATCGCAACAATCCTTCAGTGCCATTCTTTGCTTTTCCATCAATAAAGAAATCCTCTCCAGTTCTGATATAACTGATGTTACTGCAGCACCAACGCTTGATGTTTGGCCTCCCCACACACTGACACCATGCTCAGCCTACGGGAATGCCTTACAGGACCCTGATTGGTCCAGTCCTCTGCGGTTCGGACACAAATGCATTACTTGAAGCCTCACAACGTGCTTTTTCGTGTGATCTTGTGATCCCGCAATTCTCCAGTGTTCTTGAGATATTGTGAGAGTCCAGCTGCTGGAGAGGAGATTACTTTCAAACTGACGTCTCGTGCAAACTGTTTTTCCTGTAGGCAAGTATTCACACACAAACCTAGTCATGGGTTTACAAATGGCTGGTGCAACTCAATCCAATGTACTTCATTTTTCGCTGTAATGAACACTGTGGCCTCTAGGGGATGTTAGCGAGACTTTAGACTCAGTCTGATCCATTTGCTGTGGATATAGTGGTGTAAATGAAACATATTGTGTTGTTGTGCTCTGACAGCAGCTGGCAGTGTCTCTCTTCCTCCTCCTCCTCCTCCTCCTTAAGTTTTGGCTCAAAATCTCATTTTAAACGTCTGGATTGGTTTTAATTGCAGATCATATGGCGAGCCAAACACCTCCCTCTGTGACCCTCATCCATATTCAACAAACTACCTTCATCTTTCTAAGTCATTTCATTCCACCCGGACTTCAAGTCACATTTATTAAGTGTGTCTCTTTCTCCTCTGGTAAGATACAGAAAACTGCTAGTGAAGTGAGAAAACTCCTCATGTTTTCAATGAAAAACTACTCTTCAAAACTAAATTACACTTATTTAAGTCAGTGTATTGTCTTATTAAATAAGCACAACTGGCTGCCAGGAAAATCCAAGGAATCAAACCAATGATTGTATCACTATTAACAATATTAGAAGGCTTCAAACCTGTAACTCTGATATTTTCTGCTATTAATTTACATTAAAGTTGGATTATTTCAGTAGTACATTACCATGGCACTATGAGCATCCCTCTCTGACTCAGAGACAGTCATCTCTCAGTCTGTAGTTCTCTTTCTGACAGATTGGATGGACTAACAAGGTTTTCCGTGCACACTCGGTGAGGCATCATCCTCCCACTCTGACAGCTGATTGGCTGCAGTCCAGGCTGTTTTACCCAGAAGCTCCTTTCATCTTCTGTTTGAGAGAGATTCACAGCAGGTGACAGAGATGGTGCCAGAGCTGATTTCTGCTTTCAAGTATTAATTATTAAGGATATGTCAATCATTTGTCAATGAGTCAGTGAATGTTGGTTAAACAGTTCATTCGTATAACTCTTTGGTCCAGAGCGATATATTGCTACTTATGGGAAAATGAGTCATGGGTTAATGTCCCAGGTAGCAGGGAAGTTGAGATAATTTTCTTTTCTTTAAATTTATTGAAGTGATGTACATTTGCTTGTATGAGTGTTCCAAGTTGGATTCAGCAAACCCTGCACAAACATATTGCAAATAGCTGTTTTCACCTTTACATGAGGAGGTGTGTGTTAGTGAGATTTGATCATTAGCATAATGGAGGGCATATAAGATAAGTGTTTAGGTTGAAGCCCTATTGTCAGAATAAATGCAGTAACATCAGTTGCCGTGGTAGGTGGATATGCCAGAAATGTAAAAAAAAGTGCATTGTTCCGTAAAAAAGTTTTTACGTTTATTCGAGGTGTAAAAGTTGATGTATTGATAAAAACGAAATGTGACAAAGTAACGGACTGAGTGATGTACGTCATGGTTTAATATCAGAGGAGAGACTGTAAACATCAGACTGTAACCTTTCTCACATTAACACTTGAAACAACATTAACGCCACATTTCCATCATGTTTTCTACATCGTTTTTCTGCTGTTTGAGGTTTTACTGACTTAATATTTGCATTCAATAGTGGATGGAATGGAAAAGAGTATTCATGTGCAGATTCCTTTGCTTATTTTCTGGAAGCTCAAATTTGTGCTACTTTTGGATGGAAACATTGATGTAGCCTCCTCCGGACAGCATCGCACTTGCTCACTGGTCTCTTCCCAAGAACTCTGTGTCTTTGTAGTCTGAATACAATGAATCGTATTAATGGGTATTTATGATAACACACACTTTTTGACAGTCATGGTGTTGCACTTGCTTATACATAAAAAGTGACGGAAATAGTTGTGTGAAGAATAAAAAAAGAGCGTAAAAGAGAAGTTAGACCCAATTTAGGTGTCGCATCATTGAGTGTTATCGCACATCAGCTGGACTGGCACATACTGGCTACAGAAGTGTGACTACTTTTTCTATCTATATTAATGAGGTCATGAGAACCGATACTTCGATACCAAGTCGATGCCAAAATTCTGAAAACGTTTCTGTACTGGGTTTTCTACAGTACACAGGTACCGTCAGGGCTCGAGGCTAACATTGTCCCGGTGTCTAGGGGATAGAAGAAATAGTGTCTGTGATGCTGTAAGCTCACTATGGACGCACCCTATTTTCCCCCTGATAATGCTACATTGCGAATAACAAATCTGTGTTGAAATGGAAAGGAGGAATATTAGTTAGCGTTACGTTAGCTGTTAGCAGCCGGTGAACAGAGGTTCTATAGAGTTGCGTAATACTGCATTCAAGCTCTATTCAGTAAAAAAGACTATTGGGCAAAGGTAAAGCATAACGTTAATATGATGTGTTCAAATGTAATCTCGGAAAATGTAGTTTTTGGCAAGACATTTTCATAAATCCAGTTGTTTGAAGGAGATTATAAAACAGCAATATAAAATAGATGGGAATAGAGGGAATTATGACCTGTTTAACTTCCTAACAAAAAACAGTATGCAAACGATAATAAAGTAGTGTATGTTGATTTACATAAGATTTTTAGTTTTGTTTTAGTTTTTTACCTAGTATCAAATTAGTAGCGGGAATCGTGGAATTTCACTGGTATTAGTATCAACTACTACATTTCTGATATTGTGACATTCTTATTCTATATGACGTTAAATACTACCACATACTGATATGACAATTAATCGCTGATGATATTCATTTTGTCCATATCTCCCACCATTAACCACCTAAATCTGCTGAAACAGTCAAAGCTTCTATAAGTTAGTAAACTGCAGATCAGCAATCATATATTCAAAACATCCCATTAATGATAAAGAAGAGACAGAAGAAGAGCACTTGTTTCTGGATTACTTTCTTTGTTCTCATTCCAACAGAAACATTTACGTACGAGTCACTGCATGTACATCATCTTTACATTATTGTAAATGGGACGACTGTAATGATTTATTTAACACTGCAGATCGCACTCACACATGCGGACTGTAGGTTCAGTATGTTTAACTCCAGCAGACATTAATAACTGAAATATATGTAGCGCATAAAAATTGGACACAAAATATGAATAATTTTCTTTCTTCTGAGTCAAAACATTTACTTCCACTAATGTCTTCTCAGACAGAATGAGGATGAGGACCTGTTCTTCCCTCCGACATTATGTATTTGGAAGTTCACTGAGGTGCGCAGCCTGACCTGTGTGAATCTCTGGCCAGGTCTGTACCTTCTGGACCGGAGGCTGTGGCTGGCCATGTAGACCGCCCAGTTTGAACTTTATCAGCCTATTAAATAGACGTTATCAGTGGTTATCAGCCTCATACAAGTGGTTCAGAATAGGGCTGCTACACTAACTCGTAGATAGTATCATATATTCACATGGTTAATCCCCAAAAGAAGTAATACAAGAATACGAAACCGGAGGTTAGCGACCGGAGTAATGATGATAAGAGCATTTGAACCCCAACCACATTCTTTTCCCAAAACCAAACTAAGTAGTTTTGTTGCCTCAACAGAAGTTTGTTCTGTTTGTGTTCAAAACTCTATGTTTCTCTTTAACTTTTACAACATAAAAGTTGTAGTTTGGGCCGTCAGACGTATTAAAATAGAAGCTATAACCTCTGAAAATGTAAACCTCTGGTAATGTAATGTAATGTTATCAGCATAGGCTGATAACATTCGAAATGGGTGCAGAGACATATGGAATCCAAGGAGGTCCAAGGGAGGATAGGATACTGCAGGGAATGTTAAAAAGCTAACAGTAGCTAATGTTGAGGGTCAATAAATGAATCACAATTTAGGAGGTGCCACAGAAATCGGCTCGATTGGCTTCTTGACTCTGAGGAGATGCATGAGGTCGTTTTGAGCACAAAAAGCAGTTTTGTCGCTTAATGTGGTGAAAAAGTACAGATGAAATGAAAAAGAGAAACAGAGAGGCTGATATAAAGACGTGTGTATGTGTGTGTGTGTGTGTGTGTGTGTGTGTGTGTGTGTGTGCGTGTGTGTGTGTGTCAGTGCTGAAAAGGTTTGCCCTCATCTCCATGACAATCAACACTCATCGCCCCATCTGTCCGACACACACACACACACTTAGTAACACTTAGTCAGGGGTCGTGGCAGATGCAGTGGGATTGAAGAATAAAAGGAGGTCATTGTTGGCTTTTTGCCTCACTCACTCACTCACTGACTCTCTCTCTCTCTCACACACACACACACACACACACACACACACACACACGGCAGATGGCCTCTTCTTAAGACAAAGACTAATAAACTGACTGACACAGGCGGGAGTTTATTTCAAATATCTGAATGCAGGTGTTTGAAGAGAAATGAAAGGTAAACATGGCAGCTTGACTTTTCATTTAGTTGAATAACGTGAATGCAGGAGTAGAGGTTGGCTCAGTGTCAGCCTGAAGAAACCTGCTCTCTTGACTTACAGTTTGAGGGTGTTTCTTTGAAAACACGACTCTTTCATCTCTCAGTTTCGGAAAAAACCCACTGACATAGGAGATGCCAGGATTTTTCTCTTTCTGGAAAAGACAGCTTGTTAAAGTGGCCTGTTTAGTTCCACTGATGAAATGAATTGCAGCAGGATTTAAAACAAATCTTTCATTTATAATCGACTGACTACTGTGCTGTTGCTGCTGCAATAATTAGATGTTATTGATCAAATGTGTTTACTGTTGGTTTGGTGCCTCCCCTGTCTTTTATCTGTTTATCTTTTGTTTATTTGCAGCACATCATGATCATTTACATTATTAATTAATCTGCCAACTAATGAAAATAGTCCAAAAGTCTCATCACAGTCTAAAATTCAAAGATATTCAGTTTTACGCAGGTTAAAACAGACAAGTCTTTCTGAACCATCCTGTGTCAATAAAAGTTAAATACATTATAAATGTACCCAGAATGTTAGAAGTTTAGCTTCTTCACTTTCTATGTCGTCACTGAAAAACATTGTAATGTAGAGATGATATGAGTTATTTTCATGAAGACGACTTCCTCACACATGGAGGATTATTAGTTTAAACTGTTGGGCCTTAACATCGGGTTTCTTTTAGATCACAGAACAACAGGATCCGATGTATCTCCTGTAACCATCAAATAACTATTTTGTGAAATCAGGCCGTTATGTCTGAATAACAAAATGTTCTTTTTGTACTCATACAAGGGATTAAAACCAAACGTGGTTTACATTCACACCACAGCTCAGCAGTTGTATTAATAAATAGATAAGTGTTTGATTCTTCTTCTTTTGTCTCTGCAGTTTTAGTTCTTTCTCTCAGTTAAATTTCAACCACACAGTGCCTCAGGAAGCCGTAGTTTCAGGGTGGAAATGTTGATTTGGGGAAAGACAGAGAGTAAACTGTACTGTACGTTTGGTTTAGTCAAGGTCTTAATTATAGAATTCTTCTCCAGAGAGTAGATTTTTGTTCAAATGTTAATCCAACAGTCAAAATGTTAAGATAACTTTGACAACACAGTGTTTGACTGGACTCAACCGACTGTGTGTGTACTTTCTTAGCCTCCTTCACCTGTGTTTGTGCGTGAGTGTGTGTGTGTGTGTGTGTGTGTGAGTGTGTGTGTGTGTGTGTGTGTGTGTGCGTCCGTTCGTGCGTGAGTATGTGTGTGTGTGTGTGTGTGTGTACTTTCTTAGCCTCCTTCACTTGTGATCCTTTGATTTCATCCTTTCATCAGTGTGTGTGCGTGCATGAGTGTGCGTGTGTGTGTGTGCGTGTGTGTGCGTGAGTGTGTGTGTGTGTGTGTGTGTGTGTGATTGTGCGTGAGTGTGTGTGTGTGTGTCAGACATGAAGGACAGAATGTCATTTAACAAACTACCCGGAGCACTGTGGTGGTTACAGCCGTGCCATATGTCTGACTTCGATCCCGGCCTCAGGTCCTTTGCTTCATGTCATGACTCTTCCTCTCTGTCCCCCATTCATACTCTGTCCTCTGTCAAATGTAGGTACCGACAGCCTTGTTGACAATAATAAAGATAGAATAATAAACTAATATTTCACATGCCTTATTGTGCCCGAATCCAAACAGAAATGGTTCTCTACTATCTTTGTTATAAATGAATGGTCACCACAGCATCTCCACCACCTGCTGCTCTTTGATTATCAGCGGAGAGAGATTTGATGTCATAGCTCGGTTTTAATAAGGCTCCCTCTTCCTTGCTGCCATGTAACCAGTGGCACACCAGCGTCCCCAGAGTTTGATGACCTCATGTAATGTTAAATAATGTTTATCAGCCTGAGCGTAGGATCAACTTTCGACTATCACGAGACACTAACACTTTTAGAGCATCAGAGGCACCACCTAACTGCTCACCAGACCCCAGCTCTGATTCCTTCACTTGCATTGCCCTCAGAAGTAGTGTAATTGGTACCTTTATGTAATATCAAAATTCATTAAAAAGTTATTTTTGAAAGGATAAAACTCATTAGTCTGTTATTCAAAATGAAGTGCTTTCTTTATCTCGCTGTTGTAAAATATGATCAGTGCACAATGAGGAGCATCAGCATGTTCCCCTGGTTTTATTTAGGTTTAATAAGTTGCAGTTCTGCTTCATTATATCTGAAAGAAATAGAGCAAACTGTCTCTAAATCAGACTCTCTATTTTACGTCAAACACCAACTTTATCTCCTGTGAAGAAACATATTCCTCTCTGAATGATACCCACAGATCCTGACCAGAAACATTAATACATTTTAATATCATCAATGTTACCTTTTTATCCTCTCTCACACACACACACACACACACACACAAACACACACACACACACACACACACACACACACACACACACACACGCACACACACACACACACACACAGAACAGAAGGAGGCAGCTGGACAATCGACATCTGTTCAGTCTTGTATAAACGCTGACACTCCCTCCAACACCACTGCTGTCACTGTGTGTGTCTGTGTCTGTGTGTGTGTGTGTGTGAAGGATTAACTGTTGATTTGACTTTGTGTCTGTGTGTGGACGGGGGGGATTTAATGCTTACTACACTCATGTGTGCATGAATGCGTGTGTATGTGTGTTAGAACAATAGGGCCGAGGTGGCAGCTTTCTAGAAATGTCCTTAAACCGTGTTGAACCTCCGTAAGACTTTAATCTCATGTAAATTATAATTTAATTAGTGAATTTAAATAAGAAAGCTTATGAAATATAGTGCGTGTGTGTGTGTGTGTATGTCTATGTGTGCGTGTGTGCGTGTGTGTGTGTGTGTGTGGCTGTAAACTGTTGATTTCACTGTGTGTGGGATTAATTTTGTACTATGTGCATGAGCAGCATTATTATGAGTCACAGCCAGTGTGTGTGTGTGTGTGTGTGTGTGTGCATGTATGTGTGTGGGTGTGTGTGAGTGTGTGGGTGTGTGTATGTGTGTGTGTGTGTTTGTGTGTGTGTGTATGTGTGTGCGTGTGTGTGTGGGTGTGTTTGTGTGTGTGTGTGAGCTCCAGGGACAGCGGTTCATGGGCCTGCTGAACCCAGGCCAACCCCAACAACCCTCTCGAGGTTCTCTGACCATCTGCACACATTGTTATACTTTGCTATAGTAAATATTGTACTCGATTCTGCTGTATTATTTTCCTGTCCAATAAATAATAACTGGAGTTCGGCTTCAGCAAATTTCTTCAGGAGTGAGTATCTCCAGTACAAAGTGGGATGTAAAACAATAACTAAAAAAAAGGCTGCTCTGTGTGTGTGTTGGTGTGTGTATGTTTTTTATTTGCAGAGCTCCAGGGACAGCAAGGGGGGCTGAAGCCCAGAAGTGCAGCAGGTACCTGGGCACACTGAGCCAGCAGGCCCCTGGAACTCTCTGGGAGTTCTCCAACATCTGCACATCTTATCATACCGTACTAAACTATACTATATTATATTATACCATACCATACCATACCATACCATGCCATATACTATACTATACTATATACTATACTAGTATAAGTAAGAAATTATAGTTTCTTTCTGTCCAATTACATAAAAAGAAGAATTTCTTATTTAGCTTAGAAAGAGATGATCTGCAGAGGATAGTGATGTATTAAAAAAATAGAGTAAAAAGGAGTATTAGTAGTAGTAGTAAATGAAAGAGGACGGCTTGTTGGCAAGTGTGTTTTATTTTGTGTGTTTGTGTTGGTGGAGCTCCAGGGACAGCAGGGGGCCCTGTGGACTCACAAAGCCCAGTAGGGCAGCCGGCTCCTGGGCACTTTGAGTGTGCCGACCCTCTGAACTCTCTGGAGGTTCTCTCACCATCTGCACCAACTGCATTAACTGACAATACTTCGTATAATGTCACAGTAAAATGGCTACACATATTAGTGAAAGATAGCACTGAGCTGTAAATACTTATATCAATTACAATATATCAGTCATGCTGTACTTTCTTCAATAAAACACATCTTACAAACTGGTCTACTTTACCTGACTTACTGATTCAAGTGAAATATTAAACATCTGATTTTTTTTTCTAATATTCTGTTCATACATTTCGAGAGTAGAGTTTTAATTTGATGCAAATATCTTCTTTAATTTCTTTTATGAATTTAAGACAGTTTCTTTCTCTGAATGTGACCTACAAGCTGCTGGTTTTCATGTATGATGTATCATTTAGTCTTTGAAAAAGAATACAGTGAGTGTTTTCTTATTTGTTCTGATTAGATTTTTTTTTTAAAGAAAAGACACAGGCAATGTTGCTTCAGTATAGTTTTTAATTAGGAGAGAAACCCTCCCGAGGAGTGGTGAAACAGCGAGTGTGTGTGTGTGTGTGTGTGTGTGTGTGACAGAAGCCTCAGGCTACAACAGCTTGTTTGTTTCATTCATTCTGTTGGTTTAATAGTCAATCCTTTAGAGAGACAGCAACACGAAGGAGGGCAGAATAGTAAATCGAAAAAAGACGCAATTTGATATTTATTTTATTTTGTTGCACTTTCTCTATTTTACTGTAGGTTCCACTACATAGAGGAAGAAGACACTTCAACAGAGGTGTCTCAAACTTAGAAACATCACAAAGCAGTTTGCAGTTTCTGTGTTTTGAAGCTATTTCCACAGTGAAAACTAATGAATTTACTATCAGACTCGACTGGAACTGTCAGACACTGAAGTAGTGTAGTGTTTCTGCACACACACACACACACACACACACACACACACACACAGACACACACACACTGGACTAGTTCATATGGAGGAGCACTTATTGAAGCTGTGTGTGTATTAGGTGTTCAGCCTCCCTTTTGTTCTGTTAATCCTTTCACTTTCTCTCCAACAAAGGCTTTTAATGAACTCTGGTCTGCGCTATAGGAAGGGATCTCTTCACAGGAGCAATGACTACAGCGAGCACTTACTCCTGCATATTCAAGAGTAATTGTATGTGTTGCATGAAGAGAACATCTGGACCTATCCTTTAACATCGGTGAAACACAGTAAAAAAAATCGTTACCCACAATGACCTGAGCTAAATGTTTACTCAGAAGAAGTGACCACATTCTGAATTGAGTTTGACGAAAACAGAAATTCTCTTTTACATTTCTGCATATCTCACTGTTATAAATAATTATTTAAGACAATAATTACATCGTTAGCCTAGCATTGTAATGTAAGATGCTCCTCTGTGTGCAGTCATTGAAGGACTGAGGCTGCCTCGTTGTTAGTTTGGCTCAAATACAGTCTTTTTGAATTATACATAATTGGATTATATATATTGTTGTTGTTATTGAAAGCTGTAGCTTTGCAACATCCATTCCATCCGTGTAAAAGGAAGGATAATTATTGTCTACTTGGAGAACAGCAACAATAAGTGAAGATTGAAATATTCAATCTGACTGATTTTGAGATGGATGTTTAGTGGGATGGTAAGAAGTAGAAACATGACAAAACTATTATTAGTAACCAAGTGGCTGGAACAGAAACTGATAGCATCCTTTACATAATGCATAGTGAAGAATCACCGTGCTTTCCAGTTGTTTACAAGCAAAATCTGAAATTCTATCTGGAGGTAATCTGGATCGCAATACAGTGGTTCACGGTAAAAATAGTTCACATTTGC
>CALSBV010010691.1:476946-491529 GCA_943590825.1 Bovichtus diacanthus | reverse complement strand
TGTGTGTGTGTGTGTGTGTGTGTGTGTGTGTGTGTGTGTGTGTGTGTAAATAAGGTCAAATCTCAACATTTTACATTTACTCTCATTAAATCCAAACAGGTCAATGAATGCAAATAGTGAACTAGGTGAAATCAATATGCAAACAAACGCTTACAGCACTTACACATATGTAAATTCAGACATACACGCAGCGCTGGTTAGAAGGAGACTTAGATTCCTGATCAATAATCCTAATCCTAATTGGCCTTGTGATACTGTGAGGTAATCAGGGTTATAGCTGCACATTGGGCGATAGGGGACTAGAAGAAAAGAGGAAAGAGAGTTAGAAAGAAAGAAGGAAGGAGGATCTGATTAAAGGATGGAAGGATGGAAGTCAAGGAAGGAGAGGGAGGAAGCAAACAGAATGAAATTGATAAAAGAAATGAAAAGCTGGAAGGACAGGGAGAGAGGATAGGAAAGACACAAAGATGATGTGTAAGTTGTGGATCAGGAACATAACATCACATTTATTTAGTTGATCCTTTTATTCAAAGCGACTTACAATAAGTGCAATCAACCATGTGGATAGAACAACAAAGTTGATCAGATGAGTTTTCAGTGATTGTGATCGTGTTGAGCGGTAGCCGGGCCGCCTTTGTAGTGAGGGAGTAGCAAGCTGATTGCCTGCTGGTCACAGTAGGCAAATACCTAGAGTGGGATTCAAGTAGGCAGTGCAGGATGCAGAGGAGCGGGGGAGTGGGGGAGAACTTGGGTAGAATTAAGACCAACCGGGCTGCTGCATTCTGGATGAGCTGCAGAGGTCGGATGCCACATGCAAGTAGAGAGAAACCAGACGTATTACACTTCTACTTGACTGTTTATGAGAATTATTATTCTGGAACAAATTTGGACCAGTGAACTAACTGGCTCATATTGTCCTCCTCAGGTCCTGCTGCAATCAGAGCATTACAAATTACAATACATTAGATTCAAATATTTAAAAACGTAAATACAAGTAAAAGCTTACAACAGCTACATATTACGATGGAAATGATGCAACAATCAGATAAAAAGGTGACAATATTGCCGGTTTGAAGCACATTCCAAATACACAATGAAAGCTACTTACACGGATAGAAGTACATATGCAAACAACATACAGTGTAAATACAAAAACATTTAGACATACATTATAATAATAATAGATGTGTACTATAAACTTTCATAAAATCAGAATTAGTTTCAGTGTGGTTTTGACTCAAGTCATAGTGTTTGCTGCAGTTGTTTATTCATATTTGGTGAAATTATAATGTGAAGAACCTTTATAAATGAGGGACAATATACTAGAGCCCTTGTAGCTGTTTTAGCTCCAAACCTTTTAGATGTTCTAGCCCCACACTTTCTAGTTTTAACAGTTATTGTTGCTATAGGCCTTGTTACTAGCGTTAGGCCCTCTAGTCATTCTAGTTCTAGCTCTTGAAGTCTAGGTCCAGTCCTTTTAGCTTATCTAACCCTCTTCCTTGTTTATTCATCTTTTTAGATTGCTGCTTCTAGCTCTGTATCCTCTAGTGTTCTGAGGCTTTAGTTCTTGTATTATATTTACTTAGTGCTATAGTGCTTGTTGCCTTTTAGTTCTAAATCTAGATAGTGTAGTTGTACTCACTCTATAGTTCTAGCTCTAGGCCTTTTTGTTCTTGTAGCTCAGGATCTTGTAGTTATTGTAGTTCTAACCCTTTTACTGTTTTAGCCTAAGACTGACTACTTTTGTCTCTGGGCCTTTGAGCACTTCTAGGCCTTGTAATTATTCTAGCATAAGGCCTTCGGCTTCTAGCTCTGGGCCTTCTGGTCATTCTAGTTTCAGACCCTCTAGACATCTACACCTAAACTGTACATTTGTTCCAGTGTGGGTGTGCTATATCACTTTTCAACAACAAGGCAATTCAAACTGCATTATATAGCACAAAAGAGCACTAGAACAAGATGTAAGATACATGCATTTGCCCTGGCTACAAGCCTAGTTCTAGCTAATTATAGGCCCTGAGTTGATACAGCTCTATACCTTGCTCTACACTGCTACACTTTTATCACTGTGCCCTTTAGTTGTTCTAGGTCTAGGCCTTGTCTTTGTTCTAGCTCCTTGTAATGGTCCTCACTCTAAGCCTTCTAGTTTGAGCTCTTTGCCTTCTCGTCCGCCAGACCTATATTCTGTAGTTGTTCTAGATCCTATTGTTCTAGCTTAGCTCTATCAGTGTTCTAGCTCTAAGCCCTGTAGTCATGCTATACTGACCTTTTCACCAGACTCTTGAGGTTTGTGGCAGCGTTCAGTTGGAGGCAGATTGGTTAACCGTCAGACTGAGCTGCAGACTACTGACCTTCCACCTCTGGAAATAGCTTCCAGCTGAAAGACATTTTCTCATCAACATGGACCCAATTTCTGTTTCTTACTGCCCTGTTTGCTCAGCCAAGCATCTGTTATGGGAAACTAAACCTCAACTATGGAAGAAAATCTTTTTAAAGAAACATACTGGTGGTTGGAGTCAATGATACACAGATCACTGCCGTATATTACATTTTTACTTCAATGTGATATTTCAGTTTTTTTCTTTTCATAAAATTTCTAAAATCCTGTTTTTTTGCTTTATTATTGGAGTATTGAGTGTAGCTTGATGGGGGGAAACATACATTTAAATGGTCTTAGCGTAATACTGCATCATAACAAAATGTGAATATGCATATGAAGATAAGGACCTTAAAAAGGCAAATAAAGTATAAACAACAGTTTTAGTAAACAAAAACCAGGAAAAGGAAGATGATAAGAGAAAAGGAGAGACGGTTAAAGAAAAACTGAAGACTGATGGAGAAAGAGAGAATTAGTGGCTTTTAAATAAAAACCCAGAACATTATCACCCCTCCTCCGTTCGCTTCACTGATATTTCTTTTTATCCTGATCTTTTCCTTCATCATGCAGCTTTTGCTGCTGTGTTTTATTTCTCGCCTCTCAGGGTTTTCAGAAAGTGAATCTGTGATCAAAGACAAATAGAATTTCTCTGACATCGTTTTCACTTCACACAGATTTTATCCCTGATATTATCCCGCTGTGAGCACACCAAATCTGTCTGAATACTGTTACTCTGTCTATGATCACATCACACCCTGTGTAATCGTCCAGCTTATATTGATTATAGATGATCATCAGCCTTGTTACAGTCAGCAGGTAGCTGACGTCTGTAACTTCACCCAGATATTGTTCAAATTGTTTTTCAAACAGGGTTTTTCACAGAAGGAAGACGTGGACAGACTTGCAGTGGAAGGTATGCTTTAATTGTGTTGAAACTGCTAAAAGAGAAGAATGAAAGCAACAGTAACCAACTCGTTGAGGCTAGCGGGTTAGATGGTTAGCTTTTTTCAGAGACGTTAGACAACTGTGTTCACTGCTGGGATTTGCCGATGCTTGCTGGGTACATAGGGAGCCCAGTTTAACTCTGTTTCGACTGTTAGCAGAGGCTAGCAGGTTATCTTTAACGGTGCTCATGGATATCTGGTGTGAAGGCTAGTGTTATTAGAGGCTGATGCTAGCCAGTTAGCTTTAACTTATAAAATAGGTATCTAGGATGAAACTGTTAGAGGTTAAGTCTAGCCATGTGGCTTTGTCTAAATGTCTAGACTCAGGTCAAACTTGCCTGTGGTTGATTTGAACTGCGTTCAGACAGTTAACAGAGGCAGAGGCTTGCTGGTCAACTGTGCTTTCATTGCTACGAGGGGCTAACCAGTTAGCTTTAACTCTGATGTGTGTTACTGTTCATACTGTAGGCCTAGGCCTACAGTAGAGCAGCAGAGTCTCAGGTTGGTTCAAATCTAATCAATGTATGATCTTTAAAACCAGACCAGCGCAAAGGAAATCTTGCATTCTTATTTACAAAAAGGGATTTTCATGAACACATTCATAATTAATCTGATGGTTAATATTTAAAGTGACAGCACAGTGGGAATGGACACAATGTGGACCTGAGGTATCACTACACAGTGTGTGTGTGTGTGTGTGTGTGTTTCAGTGACATGTATGACAGCTATTCCCTTTTCGCTTTGACACAAAGCTACTTTAAAATTGTCACTCAGGAATTTCTGCGTGTGTGTGTGCGTATGTGTTTTGACAGCTATTCCCTCCTCGCCTCTTTGACAGTAAGCTACCTTGTTATTGTCATTCACTGATTGTGTGTGCGTCTGTGTAATTGGCCTGCTGTTGACCGGTTGGTAATTGTGTCTGACAGCAGTAAAGGTCTCCGTTAACAACGTGCAGACCGAACGCTTATTGGGGTTTTAACCTGCCAACACACACACACACACACACACACACACACATACGCAGCAAATATGATCTTATTTGTCTCAGGGGATGGAGTGTCACTGTTGTCTGTCGAAGCGTTTTGACAAGGACCAAATGGAAAGCACACATTCACCTCAGTGTGTGTGTGTGTGTGTGTGTGTGTGTGTGTGAACCTAATCCATATTCTTTTTGTTCAGTCTTTATCCTTTTCTTCTGTTTTTTCTTCTTCTTTGTTCATGTTGCTCTCTGTCTGTCATCTTCTTCTCTGTCACACCTCTCTTTATTTCTTTATTTCTTTATTTATTTCTCTTTATTACATATACATACATGACATATAGTTACAGATTCAATCAAAATGAATTCAGAAAACAACTATTCATAATATGTAGTCTGCAAAGATACTGATCAACATTTCTAAAGTTAAGTTATTGATACATTTATAAATGTGTTTTTATATATATATATATATATATATATATATTTTTTTTTTTTTGTTGTTGATCTTTCTTTATTCTCAGTATGTATTTTATTTCAGCAAGATTTATACTTACAAGTGCAGCCAACATTACCCCATGTGGAACTGTAGAAATAAGAAATGTAAACGGTCTTTATTATTGTTCCAAAGCATTGGAACAGCTGCTGTCATTAATTTAATTTACACACTATTACAAACAAGCTGCGATTAATGGTGGTAACACACACACACACACACACACACACAAACACACATACGCACACACACACACAATGTCATTAGCAGGAAACACAGTAGTCTTAATGAGATTCTACTAATTAAGACCAATTGGTGTTAATATCAGAGTGCGTGAATTGTCTGTTTAAAGGTTCAATGTGTAGTTCTGAGCCACCTGCTCCAAATATACAGAGGGCAGTACTTCACCTCTAAACTGGGTCCGTACAATCTAAATACATCAATCATCAGAACCATCAGTTATTAAAAAACAACTAAAGTATGTTAACCTGTTTATATTTTAGTTGTAGTAGTTTGTCATATTTATTCTATTCTAAGTTTTACAGTATTATAGTGTATTCTTTATACTGTGTATTGTATACTTCGGCTATATATATCTCTCTTCTAGTCATGATATATTTACTGTGTATTTTTTACTCCTGTGTAAGTCTGTCTGTCTGTCTGTCTGTCAGTTCATTAGAACAGACTGCTGAAACTCTGACAGTCGGTCTAAATATCTCTGCTGTCTTATAATCTTCACGTGAAGCTTAGATACTGTATCTGTGTTTCCTGTGTCACTGGCGGCTGTACGCTCCGTGTAACGTCACGTTTTGATTGTTTGTATGTTGGTTTGGGAGAGCTGAGGAAACAACATTGTACTGCTTCCCGGGAGGGGAGCGCGCAGCCACTCCGGTGGCTCGAATTCGGCCAGTGAATATCCCAGCACTGGGAGTAACAGCGGGCTGATGGAGCGCTGGGTCTAGCCTGTGTAACTTTAGGGGAATTAGATCAGTGCTAACTGTAATCCCGGCAGAGCAGCCTCCCACGGACGGTGAGGACGAGGAGAGGCGGCGAGTCCTTTTCTGGTTTCTGCCACTTTGGATTTAATGAAAACAAACGTGCAGGGATCATGGATGTGATGTAGACGAGCCCTGAGTCTGAGTCAGGCAGCTGTTCTTCTTCTCCCTCTGTACTGAGGCAGACTGGAGCTACACTGACTCACTATCACCTCTAGAGGAACAAGTGGTATTACACACTGGACGTAGCAGCTAGCTGTTAGCATGCTAACTTCAGGAGATATCTCTGCAACACAACACACAGACATCATCACTGTTACCTCTTCACACTCTGTTCATAATGTTAGTTCATTGTTTTAATGTCTTAAGTTTAAATTGTTGCATATCTTATGCATTGAACCTTTATTGTTCTACCTGAAATTCTGCAGCCTTATACCCAGAAATATATTTTGGGATTGTCAGACAAACATTTTTAAAGTCTACTGATCTAACTGGCCTAATGTGACATAGCTGCACACCTCTGATTTGTTCAGAGATGCTAATAGGTCTGCTGTTTTGAAGGGATGTACCTGAATCCGAAAACGCGATTTGGGAAAGCACAAAAAATGCGATGGAAACAGATCTACCCGAGTTTGCTTGTTATTATTGGGGAGAAGTGCTCGCTACTTTCTTTAGTGGACTCCCAGCCCCTAAACGAGTCAGGGCACTGCAGGCTTTCAAAGAGATCACTATATTCCATAGTCGCCCCAACAAAGTCAGTGCAAGGTCCGATGACATCATTATGCATAACAATTAGCCATGTGCTCCTGTTTGTTGCAGGTAGAGAGTGTATTTTTTGGCGAGATGGGCCCCAAATGAGGCTAAGAACCTGTAATATTTCACTCTATGTCTATCTTTCCCTCATTTAAAAAAACCCAGTTGAAACATTGAAAACGTTTGACTTTTTTCAGTCAATGTTCATCTGTTTAAATACATCAACATGTCGTATGTATCATGGAAAATTTAATAGATTGTTCAATCACCCCTAGCTAAAAGAGGGTGGTGGGGTTCAGAAAGTTCATACAACTTTAGCTTGGTTAAAAAAATTTAAAAAAGTAAAAGAAGAGAGAGAGACAGTGAGTATTATTAAATCTATGTGATGTTTTAAAGACACAAATGCATTGCCTCCCTCTTCTATGTACACCTCTACTGCTGTGCTCTTTTCCCCTGTTGGAAAAACAATCAATCCAATCAGTGATTAAGAACGGGGACATCATGTTTTTATTCCAGGGACACAAAAATAGCAACACCAAAATATGTTTGATTGACGTGACAAATGTTAAGTGCACCAATCACTACCACAGCTTCTGTGTCCATGATAGATGGAAGGAGTCATCAGTCACTCCTGATTAGACTCACATAGCCAAATCTCTATACTTCATTTTAGTGCTGTGCCAGAGCTAGAGAAAGGTCTGGCTGAACCTCTTATAATTCAGCACTAAGGGAAACACAGATAGGGAAAGGGGAATAGGCAGCCAATGGCAGGCTTATACACACAGGCATACGTCCTGTGAGTCAGACTACTGTTGGATTTATTTATGAACTCAGCTGTGAGATTTTCAAAGGGATTGTTAGAGTTATAGTTCAATGATACACAGGGTGGACGACAGGTGAGACTTGTTAATGAAGGCTTAATGACACACACACAGACACAGGGACACACTGGTGTTGTCCAGCTGGTGTCAAAGCTCACTACAGATGGGACCTTTACAAATGTGTGTGTGTGTGTGAGTGCGTGCGCGCGCGCGTGTGTGTGTGTGTGAGAGTGCATGTGTGCGTGTGTGTGTGTGTGTGTGTGTGTGTGTGATTGTGTGGTGTATAATTGGCCTCCTGCTGGCTGGTTGGTAAATATGTCTGACAGCAGGGATGTGATTTATAACTTTCATGAACTGAAAACACACTGTCAAAGGGTGAAAGACAACAATATGGACAACACCCACACTGGACAACACTGGCAGCACAAGGTAGCCCCGCCCTAAAGGATACTCTGCTATTTGCGTTTATTTTTCTCTAAATAGGAATTTTTCTCTAAATAGGACCACAATTTACAAAATGAACATCATGCTGTATGAAACTAGAAATTTAGAACATGAACTCATCAGGAAAATGTTTACTGAGGTAATAAATTAAGTGAGAAGTAGGGTGATTTTCTCATTGACTTCTATACAGTCAGACTTTGTTTTGCCCCCTGCTGCCGATTTGAAAGAAATTTTAGACCCAGAGGTTGCCTTTTGCTTTTAACATTGCCAGTAACACACCCAGATATTGACGCACAGGTACCTCTGCATTAAAGGTGTAGACAACAGTTGTGCTTTTTGTCTTGTTATATACAGATTAGACTAGCGATGTTGCCATTACTTTGGTGACACAGTTCTACTAAATGCATTTTCACTGACAGTGAAAACAGAGATGTTCAGCAACCCTCTGACGGATAAAGTTGGTCTGTGTAAATATGAGGGTATATAGGCTTAAAGCACATTAAATTGGTTATGTCACCAACCTCCACTGGCTTGATGTAAACCACCATCTGCCCTGTGTAGGTTGGTCTTTCGTGGGGAATTAAAGTGAACTTGACTTATTTTTACTTTTAGTTTTTCTTTGGAGCAGTTGATCAGCACAGACCAGTCAGTGTGGTTTTGGTGATTTGCCATACAGTGTAACTGGATTACATTTGGTTGAACAGTGTTGAAAAGTTGTTTACTTTGGAATAAAGCCTATATATCAATAGCATTATACAAATTATGTTCTACAGGATTCCTTGCTCATATTTCCAGCAAAAGCGAGTCAAAAGCAATCAAAAAGGGGAATTGTGTAGGCCTACAGTGTTATTGCGTAGATTCATAAGTTAAATGGCTACAACCAGGATACGTTTATAATGATATTTTTTAGTTTTTAAGAATGCTGACATTTTTTATCATTACGCCTTAACTATGATTCTGAGAAATGGAACATTACTGTTAAAAAGACGTCTTCTCAGTTATACTACTGGCAAGTAAACTGTACCTGCAAGAAGCCACCCAACAATAAACTACTCCAACAGCTACCTGCAACTTCTCCTGTTTTACTTGTAGGACTTGTAGGGTGTTGTAGTGCCTCTGATTATTATCTGTGATGTGAGATGTTAATGTTGTAGTTGTTTAATTGTGAGACAAGCTAGGTAAACATGTATAGCTTTTTTTGCTGTTATCCGGTCTTGTTCTTCCATTGTACTTTCAAACGTTTCCTGCGTTTACTGTTTCCTGCTCACTTAGCACTTCCTCTTCTCTCCCCTCACTTCATTCCTCCTGTTGTTCCAACTTTTTAATCTTATCAAGCAGAAACTTTCAGCTCTGAGCAATCACACATTCTCTAAACAAAACACAGCTAATCAGATGATTTGAGGATGATGTTTGATCATCCTGAAGATCCTAAACATCTCATAGTACCTTATAAACCAGCTAGAGCATTGCGCTCCCAGAGTGCAGGGTTACTTGTGGTTCCCAGAGTCTCTAAAAGTACAATGGGAGCCAGAGCCTTCAGCTATCAAGCTCCTCTACTGTGGAACTAGCTCCCAGTTTGTGTTCAGGAGGCAGATACCCTCTCCACATTTAAGAGCAGGCTAAAGACTTTCCTCTTTGATAAAGCTCATAGTTAGGACTGGCTCAGGCTTGAACCTGCCCTTAGTTATGCTGCTATAGGCTTAGACTGTCGGGGGATTTACACTTCTCTCTATCCCTCTCTCTTTTTATTGACATCTTCCTGGATCCATCTTTTTATATACGATCACATCATGTTTTCTGTCACATAGATTGTCTATGTTGTATTTTTAACTATGTTGTTTGTTCTGTACACACTTTTACAGTGTGTCCGTCCTGGGAGAGGGATCCTCCTCAGTCTCTCCCTGAGGTTTCTTCCATGTTTCCCTCTTTAATTGTGGGGTTTCTTTTAGGGAATTTTTCCTTGTGCTGCGAGGGTCTAAGGACAGAGGGGGTCGTATCCTGTACAGTCTGTAAAGCCCACTGAGACAAATGTGTAATTTGTGATATTGGGCTTTATAAATAAACTTGATTTGATTTTGATGATTATTTCTTAGATTTCTTAGTAACATGGCCGTGGTTCATTTCCTGTCATGTTGCTGTCTAGTAGTTTTCATGGTGTTTTTGTGACAGATTGGGGGGCTTTAGTTTTTTGGATGATGTCACTTGTCCCTGCCTTTTTATTCCCTTCTGTTTCCTCCTTTCAGTCAAGATGAGTCTCTGTTGGCCGGCAGCAGCCGGCAGGATTTAAACACACACAGTTTTTGGATGCTCTCCAGGGTCTTAATGCAGACTGCTTTTCAGACACTCACCCATTGTGTCAGCCACTGTGTGTGTGTGTGTGTGTGTGTGTGTGTGTGTGTGTGTGTTTAGATGGTCTTGGCTGTTGTCCACTTCGCTGTTACCCACTCTCATCTTGTCAGTTAAAGTCCTGGATGGCTCTACTCCCTTCTACCTCTCTAGCTTTATTATTAAAATGAGTCTCTGGGTTTTTCAGCCCGTTTGGGTCACTTGCGGTCTGACTGGTAGATTGTGTATTATACAGGCCATTCTGTTCCTTGTAACTGTAATCATGTGTTGTCGGGTCCCGTTGACGTTGCATTGATTCTTAGAACATGGATAACTGCTCTTTGTATGGCTTGTTGAGGCTCCAACCATCATGTTCCTGCAGTGGTCTTGCTTCTGTATTTGATTATCCCCAGGACTGATATAGATCAGTGCTAAGTGTCTCTTGGATCTGGTCCTTTCTTTTTTTAAATGAATTTATGCCTGAAAGGTTTGGGTAGGGTTTTCATGGGTCCATTTTGGTTTGGACCCCCATAAACTGTTACATATGGAAAAGTCTTACACAACTGACTTTCTGTAAAAATAAAATTAAAAAAACAAAACAAATAAAACTGTTTTTTTTTGTTCTTACCTCTTGGTTTGATGCTGGTCTGTTAACTCAATACGATTTACTGACAAGCTTAGATGTACAATTTAGGATTATTTTAATATTGATTAATTTGCTGATCTTCGTCTCAATTAATACGATTTAGACAAAGTTCACATTTTTACACGATCAGTGTACTTGAACATTGTATGTATTTTCCCAAAAATCCATACAGAAATACATCATCCTTTTCAGGGAATTTCCTAGAAGTTATTTGGAAATGATTCTGAAAATATGGACCAGTAAAATAAAGAATTTGTGTATATGGACATTTAGAACAGCTTCATGTTACGGATGAAATATGAAGAGACAAAGACCAAGAAGCTGTGAAAAGAGAGACGGAGGGAGAGCAGACAGTGATAGCATCAAACTGCAGGACAACGAGGACAAGGACACATTGATGAACTGACTGTGTGTGTGTGTGTGTGTGTGTATGTGCGCGCGCGCGTGTGTGTGTGTCTGCGTGTGTGTGTGCATGCGTGTGTGTGTGTGTGTGTGTGTGTGTGACTGGTGGGAGTGAGTACAGATAGAGCTGTCAAGAGTGTGATTTACTGATAGCGAGAGAATGAGGGGGAGGACTGCTGAAGGGGAATCAATAAAAAGGAAACCGTGAAGCAAAAGAAAAGAGAGCAAAGGAATAAATGAAGAAGGAGAGAAGGAGGGGGAGAAAGATGGAAACAAGGTAGTAAGGGTAGGGAAGAAAAAGAGGAAGGTAAGAAACAGACGTTTTATGGGGCTGTTCTTCTTCTTCTTCTTCTTCTTCTTCTCGATTGTTGAGTTTTTAGTGAGTAAATACATACTCAATTTCTGCTCGGACCCTTGCCTTTAAAACATTTTTAATTTAAAAACACAACAGAAGAGTGCCCCCCCCCCCGTCAAGACAGCAATCTTACGAGTCAGACCTGGACATTTGTGTTACACTTCAACACAAGTCGAAAGTGAATGACGTGAAGTCTGCAGCAGCACAAGGTTAGACCTGGAGAGAGTCTAGACAGAGACAGACGTGTGCTGCCTGTGAGGATCACTGTAATAAATGTATTATCTCAACATTCATCTGTTATGCACAAAGAAAAGAAAATTGTTTTTTTTTTTATAAAATATGAGAAACTGTGAAAGAGCCATATTCCAAGTCATTGAAAAGATTCTTCTCATATCGGATCAGTCTATAGAATCGTTTTTCCCCTTGCATTGCGACAATCATTCTTGTACACACAAGCATTTTAAAATGAACAGCTTCTGCTCATTTAAACCTTTATGTGGCACATGGACTTAGAATCTTTTGAAGTAGATTTGTCCAATGCATGTGTTGGTATATTCTGTCTGAGGTTCCTCTTCAAACAGTTGAGGAAACTTGCAGAAAGCATAACAGAGCACCAAAGTAAATACATACATAATGCAAAATCCAAATAATTAAATAGAGTAGAGCATTTTAGAGCAGAGGGAGTTGTTATAAGGAATTTGACTCAGGACCTAAACTCCTGCCTATAGCCCTGTGCTGGTTCTTATTCAATCAATGTGTTTTAGAGTAAGAAAAGAAACAAATCTATGCTGAAAGAAAAAACCCAGCCATCCATGACGAACTACCTTTTTTTTGAGTGTTCTCCATTTGTGTCCTCGTCCCAGTTGGGAACAGATCCAGAGCATTTAGTTTTTCCTGAGGTTTGTCTGTTTTCCTGCAGGAGAAACTGAAGCTGTGTGAGTGTTTAAAAGGAACGTCAGTAAAATAAAAATAAAAAGAACATCTGCTGCGCTTCAAAGTCGACTTTGTGGCGTAATGAAGCGACTTCAGTTTGTTTCCAGCCTCTGTTCAGACTTTTCAGGACACACACAGACGCTTAACGGTGGCTTTGACCGAACAAACTGCCTGTCTGATCAGGATGAAAGGCTTTTTAGCAGCGTGTGCATCAAAGGTGAGAGGAGAAGCTGCCGCCGTAAGAGCCTGTCACAAGACTAAATCAAATATAAAAACGAATACAACAAGTTGATGTGGCTTTGGTAGAGATGGCGAGTTATCCTGCAGAGCAGAGTACTACAGGTCAGAGGCTAAACTCATTCTTGTTTCCTGCTGTGATGAGATACATCTGACAAAACTAATTAGAAATATGAATATATACATCAGGCAAAACATGAATAAATGAATAAGCAGATAAAAGCAAGAGAAAATAAACACAACTTGTAGTCCTTCCTCACGTGCTGCTGCTCCAAAAGAGCTTTGAGACTGAAACTGTGCAGAGAAAGGCATTAGGGCGTACAGGTTGGATTCCACCCGTACTTCAACACCAGCAGCCAGGTAGTGATGGTTGGGGATTTGATAGCCACTGAAAAAAACGATTTAATTGTCTCAGTGTTGTGACATGTTCTGGTTCAAGTTGGAAAAGATGAGCACTTAAAAAGATTTCTATTTCTATTTAAGGTTTATTTCACCCACTGATCCAACTTCAAGTCTGATTATGCGGAACAGTGTGTTTGGCCAGCATCTTTGTTACATTAACCTGTAATAACTTTCTTTTTCTCCACTTGGGGACGAGCTCTGTATAGTGCCTGGTTACTAACTTTCTCGCTGTGTTGTTTGGTGCTGAGCAGGTACTCTGGGCTTTTAATGCTTTCTGATTTTCTCACTACACAATACACTTGGTCATTACATCCATTGTTATTATTAGAATATTCATTATGATGCTTAAAGTCACTTTATATTCATACAAAGGCTGCAGCAGGATGTGGTGCTGTAACTTTAGTTGCATTTGCTGATAAAGAAGTTGTGTACACTTCTTGTGTGTCTTCAGGGCCCTCGCAGGCCTCGGCCCTGCGGCAGGTGCCCGTTTTACCCACATGTGATGATGGCTTTTGATCTCGCATTATGAGATGTTTCTTTACCTCCAGACTTACTGATTTATTCATTTAGTTTGGATTTATTGTATCTTATATTGAATATGGCATACCCCCCTCTGGACACTGTGTTGTATCTCATCTCTGTTATGAACCATACCTTTATTATCTTTCAGCTCTGTTGTGTAATGGAGAGCATTTGCATGAATAAAAAAATATCCTACGGGTGATATCATCTTTTTGTGCTTCCATCAAACTCTGCCTTATCTTCTCTCCTCCTATAGCCTCAGATGCTTCCTCGTCTTCCTCTTCCTCCTCCTCCTCCTCCTCCTCCTCCTCCTCGAGTCTTGGAGGTTTCGTGGACTTCACTTTCACCCAGGACCCTCAGGACACGGTGACAGTGCGAGGGGGGGTGCTGCAGATTGACTGCCAGGCGCAGTCTGATTCAGTGGCAGGACCTCCCATCATCACTTGGCGTAAGGACGGCGTGCTGCTGAGTGCAGTGGTGGATGAGCGGCGGCAGCAGCTGGCTAACGGCTCGCTGCTGGTGCAGAACGTTGTACACTCGCGGCACCACCGACCTGATGAGGGCGATTACCAGTGCCTCGCCACACTGGACGGACTGGGGAGCATTGTTAGCCGAAGTGCCAGGGTCACTGTGGCCGGTAAGTGACAGCTCTATTCTCTTTTGACACACATAATATGTTTTGCTAACAGCACATACATGCAACTATTCACTCATTTATGGTTTTATCAGATTTTAGCATAACTTTTAGATTACTTGATTTTGTCTACATGACATAGCCCATGTCTACGGTTCAGCCCTAAATTGGTTCAGATCTGATGCAAAATTGCTCTTAAAATAATAATAAACTTCACCTCTTCACAAATCGGTTACGGTGTCCCACAGGGCTAATCCTTAGGTCCTCTTCTTTTATCCATCCATCCATCTTCAACCGCTTATCCAGGGTCGGGTCGCGGGG
>CALSBV010010691.1:261721-303638 GCA_943590825.1 Bovichtus diacanthus | reverse complement strand
ACACACACACACACACACACACACACACACACACACACACACACACATACATTATCCAAGATCCCAGGATTACATTATCAGTTTGGCCTGAATGTTGTGTACATAATAAAAAAAACTAGAACCAAGATATGTTTTAATCAAAGCAAATATTTTAATAAAAATTAAGTCATTTATTTCCTAACCAATTTTTTTTTTGAATTTGGTGATGAGACACCAAACACAAGCTGCCACATGCTGTGGTCAGATACATTTATGGCATCTCTCTCTTCCCTGCCTGAATGTCATTCAGACACGCACGCACGCACACACACACGCACACGCACACGCACACACACACACACACAGACGCACAACACATTACAAGGCAAAATGCTAATGAATAGCAGGAGCTTAAAAATTCAGTTAGCAGTCTGGTTGTGTGTGCCTGTCTATGTGTGTGTGTTCAGATGTGACTGTAAAATGAGAATTAATTAGAAACACTATAGAATAAAGAGTTTGTCAAGAATAAAGAGAGACAGAAGGAGAGCGGAGTGAGCGTGAGACTATTAAAGAAAGAGCAGAGAGAGAGAAAATAAGGAGGGATGGAAAGAAACTTCAGCTGAAGGATGGGAGAGAGAGAAAATAAATAAAATAGAATTAATACACAGACTGTACACTGTATTCAGTGTATATACAAAGAAATACAAAGATGAGATTTGGGGCATAAAGAAGAGTAAAAAAAAAAAATATATATATATATATATATATATATATATATATGCTGTATATAAATACAGTATATAAAGAGGGAAAGCCTAGCAGAATGGAGAGTGGGAGAGAGAGTATATAAAGAAATACAATTTGAATGTAACTGTAATTTTATTTATTTACAATGCAACATTGACACATTTGCTTCTTTCATTGACAATAAAAACCAAAAACGACATTTCAAAGCAGTGTTCATTTTGTTTAATGACAGTTTGACGAATATGTTGACCATAAGGAAACAACAGGAATGTATGTGCTGTGCACATCACGTATATTCTTGTTGGTGAATTATCAGTACAATACAGGTGATTTTCAAAATTTTTCCAACAATCCACATATTGTGTGCAAAAAGGCCTTTTCTGCTAACAACTTTGTATGTGTCTCCTGGGAGTTGAAAGTTCAGTTGCCCTTCCTCAACCAAATCAGAACATTGCTTGACCCACTTTTTTCCACTGAGAATACAGTGTGTGGTTCAGTGTGTTGCTCAACGACACTTCCACATGTAGCCAGGGGATCGAAGCACCAACCCAGCAATTAACAATCCTGAGCCACAAATGTCAGCCTTGTCTCCTAAATATAACGTTCTCATACAACAAAACTGCATTGTCGTTTACAATTCGAGGGAAACACACTTTGTCCCTGATTACGTTTTGTTTAGACGTATCCCAGATATTTTCTAACAGACACAGGACTTTTACCCAGGAGACTGAGCCTAGTTATAACCAAGTCGTTGCCAAATATTAACAAGTAGTTTTGTTGCATTTTTGTTGTACAGTATTTTCTTTTCATTTACATTGCTAAACCACATGTTTAAAACTGCAACCCTGATCCGGGAGAAAATACATTTCCCTCGAAACGTAATTGAGAATGCTGTTTAGTTCAGCAGGAACGTCATTTTGTGGGAAATAGGGTTGCAGATGTAGATGAATTGGAAATGGCCAAAAGTGACTAATAAGTGTATCATCACGTACGGAAAGAGGAGCCAACACTAGCTTGCTTTGTACCATTCCTCTCTCACTGCCAGAGGTTCATCCTGGTCAGGCTTGGGACTGTCATGTCTTCCAAATCACTTACAGCTGTTTGTCCTCCACCTCGTATTCTCTTCCAGGGCGAAAGTGCCCTAAGAATAGCTGCCAGATAAATGAATTAATCTAATTATTGATCCTGCTGAAAATGAGACAGGGATCCACAAAACAACAATAAACAACAATAAGCATGCTTTATATTTATAGAAAGGTGAGCTATTGTTACGTAACATTAACGTAATTTTCAGCCTACTGTATTTGGTGTTTGTTGGCTATCAGGGAAAATGATTTAGGAGAATGTTGCCAACCTCATGGCATTATTTCCCAACCCCTCCAAACTCAAAGTATAAATTTTGAACTTTCAGCTAAAGCTCACTGCTGTGGAGGGAGAGGTGAGGAAGAGCAGGGTTTGACAGAAGCAGATAATCATCATTCCCAAGACAACGAGTCAGAGTAGGAGCGCGTCCTAATCCCTCTGCTGCCCTCGCCTGTTGCTGTGATTTGTATGTTCTCATCAGTCCGTGTGATTTTGGTCCGTTTGTCTAATGAGGATGAAAACAACAAGGAGCCAGCAGCCACTGTCCTCATGGAAACAGAATCAATTGAACAGGGTTTTTTGGATATGTAGGTAGCTGCTTTGAATCCTAAGACAGGAAGTTGAAGTGAAGGCATGTCGAGTTTAGGGTCAAAGTTTCTTCTTTTTCTTCTTCTCAGACCCTTCCTTCTTGATGTTGATTTCATAATTCATCCTCTCCTTTCCTCTTCCTCCTCCCATCCTGGTGACCCATTTATCTTCCTCTCTTTCTCCCTGACTTTCCTTCATCTTGTTTTTTTTCATTCTGTGTAATCAGAATTTCTCTCTGACTGAAGATCACTGTAATCTATCTGCTCCACTTTGGATTCTGTTTGAATAAATGCAGTCAACGTGTTCTATCAATGAAAAAAGACATGATGCCACTCTGATTCATAGAATAACCAAAAGCTACAAATCTGCCTGTGCGTACTCTGTGAACAATATTTGACGTAATAAGTTGTTTAGTATAATCTTCAGCCTTCAGATTGTAGAAACCCCTCAGCCAGTCAAGTGAGATAATTCCACCTGTTTACAGGTCACTTTTGCTTGTTTCTGACATTTTTCTGTGTCAGTCAGTATCTAAAAAGTAGACAGAATGAGGCAGATGACTCCAAAAAAAAAGACGAGAGGACTTAGTAAGACATTTTGCTTTGTAACTTAAGCCTCCAGGCATGAAACCTCTGTCAATACAGTGTCCTCAAAAGTGACAAAAACACACGTCTGTGCTTCATGTGTGTGTGTGTGTGTGTGTGCAGCTGCAGGCAGCAGTGTGATCCACACAGGAACAGACAGCAGCAGAACTTATATAACACACACAATCCAAATTCACATCAGCGTTCGCGTCGCCTCTGATCTGCGTGATGTCACAGTGGCTCATGTCCTTGTAGCCGTGAAGACGCACAAACCTGCATCCAGCGGCAATTCAAGAGTCAACTGAAGCTTTTCTAATGTTGCAGAACAGAAAGTGAAAGTTTGTGTGTTTGTGTCAGAGATAAAGTTGGTGTTTGTGTTTTGTGTTTGTATGTGGAGGTAAAAAAAGAGTTTCATTCAAACCCGCATGAAAACAAAACAAAACAAAACAAATTAAATGTTTCTTTCCTTGAGAAAAAGTCCTCAAGAGGATTCATATGCTGACAAATGTAGGATTCTTGGGATTTTGAAACTTATTCAAAACAGTTTTTAAACACAAAGGAAACTGCAGTGTTCTTTATCCAAACCAATAACAGCATGTAATGGTGTCCCAACACTGTGCCCAGTTGTACTTCATAAAATCAAGCGTAGAATCAATGTTGCTACCAAGACTTTAGCTGATGTATCAACCTTGTTTTTTTTTTTACCAAACTACAAAATAAAACAGTTGGTTGTTACCTGGTAAATTGCAAGCATTGTGCATTTCAAGCAAGTGTCTATAGATTTGGCCAATGATGGTTTATTAGAGAGAGAAATGTCACTCTGTATCGTTTTGATATTTATAATGATAGCTCAGCGTATTTTGGTATACTCACCTTTGTCTCTCGTTTCAGATATTCACATCCTACCCTTGTGTGTTTTCCGCATGTGTGATTGTCTGCCCCGCCCTTATGTTTTTACCTGTCCTTTATTGGCCCTGCTGTCACCTCTCCCATCTTATCACCCTCCTTTCATTGTGTATTTAGTCTGTGTGCCCCCCTTTGTCTGTTAAAATCCGTCTTTTCTATTTTAGTGAGCATTCCAGTCTTTCTGTTCTTTGTGATCTCCCAGTGATTTTCAGACCTATCTTCAGTACTTTGACTCGGCTCTTACTTAGTCTTTTTTGGATACCTTTGCCAGTTTCTGGAATTGCCTCCCATGTACCGAACCCTGGCTGTTCTGTATAGACTTCTTCATTCTATCTGCTCCGTGGTTTTGATTCTTGGAATTGAAACTGTTGTCTGTTTGCACCAACCGTGATGTCAGGATGTGGTTAGCTTAGATTATTTTAGCATAAAGACTGGACGCACAGGGAATCAGATAGCATAGATAACTCTGTCCAAATTAAAGAAATACACATACTTACATTTCTAAATCTCACACATTAGCAAATTGTATATCATTTGTTTAATCTGTACACAAACAAAAAAGGAAAAACAACTTTTAGTCATATTTTGTATACATCGATTGTATTTCATTGTGTACATTGTGTTTTAGTCCTGAGACACACTAATGTTGTCTTGGAATGTGTTTGTTCGTGTGTTAGTGTTACTACTGCTGTACGTCTCTCATATGTGGTCTGCTGTGACCTGTCTGACTTTTGTCTTTTCTTATTTTGTGACTGTATATGGACGACCAAACTGATTCCTTCTCTGAAGATTAATAAAGTGATCTAATCATAATCTACATGCTGGAAATATTCCTTGCCACCTGCCAGGATGAGTGACTTCCCGGAGTCTTGTTGTCTTTGTACCGGGGGGACAGATAAACAGTTTGTCATGTATACAATCTTCACAGTATTATGTCCCCTTTGATGGAGCAGTGACCCCCACCGAAAAGGAACTCATCTCAAAAAAAATCCTGTCCCAACCATAGATCAGTGGAATTTCTCATGAAGGTCTAATCTAAATGGTGTCGCAGGGTTCAAAAGGCTAGACTAACAGAATATTTCATATATTCTCGCATGAAATTATCCACATTTAATAATTTAAACCAGTTTAAACTCAACTGTAAAATCTAAGAACAACATCAATACAGAGAAGAAAATAAGCTCCTCTTTAATGAATTCCTGACATTCCTGCAAGGTCTAGTTAACCTCCCCAGAGGCCCCGGCAGCCATGTTGAAATTGAAATATAGCAACACATGAGCTTCTTCTGATTGAATAACCAGGCTTTTCAGTGTGAGAGCAGAGTGAGGCTGGCATCAGCAGGGTCATATGTTTATGTGCCTGCAGGCTGCTTGTTGTTGAAGTCAATCTGATTAGACAGGAAACGCCGTGTGTCCTAAACACAGCAGGACAGACACTGCCTGTCCTCACTGTCCCCACTCTCCTGCTGTGCTTCACTTCTCTTCCTGTTCCACTTTTGTCCATTTAATTATTTTCTTGTCAATCTGAAAAAACCTTTGCTGTTGGCTCACCTCTTCTTCTTCGCTTCTGCTGCTGCTCTGTGTCTTTCGTTTCTGGCAAAGAATAACTATTAGTAGTACATACAGCAGTACATACAGCAGTACATCAGTTTTGTTCAGTACAGTACAGTACAGTACAGTTCAGTACAGTACAGTACAGTACAGTACAGTACAGTACAGTACAGTTCAGTACAGTACAGTACAGTACAGTTCCAAAGAAACCAAAGAAGGTTCAGGCGGCCGATGTGATGTCTTACGCTGAAGGTTTATTAGTTCTTGTACAAGGAGAATAGATGATGAACAGTATGCAGCCACATTGTCTGCCACCATCCATTCTGCCAACCAGCAGTTCTCTCTAGATATTTATCCTGAACAAGGCATTCCATCTTCCAATTGTTTACCTAAAGATGCATCCCCTAGGTGGCTCCTCAAATCCTCGTCAACACATTCTAAGTAAGACAGTCAGAGCATCTCGTCAGTCTGAACACACTGGGCCCATCTCAACTCTTCTCTTGCAGCTGTGGGCCGTCAGCTCCGGTAGACTAAAATATGAGCTGTATGTGTTGGAGAGATGACATAACTAGAAAAAAAGACACACAAGACAAGACACGCTATATAAATGCAGTCCATTAGTGTTTGACCTAAAGCCTACTTAAATATCCTCTAACAAGAGAGGGATAGTCTAGGATCAAACTGTGTATAGAGGCTAAGGTTTGAATATCTTCAAATTCATGTACAAATAGAAAGAAATTAATCCAAAAATGACTTAATGCTGTACAGTTCAGTTCAGCTGCTGTTGTTATTGTGGACCCACTGAGCTGCTGTTTCCTATTTGTGGTGTACCGTTTACACTTTGTGTGGTGCGGTTCAAAAGAGGACCCAAGCGCAGTACACACAGCAGGCAGGTTGCAAACAAAAAGCAAGCTTTAATAAATAAAGCTGAATAAAACACACTGGTAAAACAGAGGGAGAAGGCGAAGGTAATATAGGACAAACCAGCGTGTCAGGAGGGAACACCAGGAACAACGCAGGGATGAACACAGAAAGAACAACCAGGAAACATAGACGACAAACCTACAAGGAACAACGGGACACACAGGTATATATATATATATATATATATATATATATACAGACTGTCCCTGTAGTTAATTCACTGTAAGTCTCTCTGGACAAGAGTGTCTGCTAAATGACCTGTAATGTAATGTAATGTAATGTAATACACACACAGACAACTCATCACAAGAACAGGGCTCAGCTGGAGGAGGCAGCAGGGGGATTAGACACAGGAGGATCAAATCAGGGCAAACAATCACAACAGGCGGGAAAACACACAAAGACAGGAAGTAATACAGGACATGACACAGGGTGAGTGTTCCTTACAAAGTAAAACAGGAAGTAATACAGGACATGACACACTGCTTTCTTGGAATGTTGCTAGCCATTGTACCCGCTCATAGACATGATCTGTTTTTTTTAACTGTGCCCCACATACATAGACAATTTCACGGTTAAATTGCTAATCTCATGGATTTTAACTGTCATTGCTTTTAAACGTTTGTTTTGCTTTGTTTTTATTTGTTTGTTTTAATGAGTATAGCTATATATTCTTCTTTTATTGCTATCTAATTGTCTTTGCATTTGTTGTATTTACTTTGACACCATTGAAAATGAGAGTTTCCCATAATGTGTTTTCATCAGGTTTTACATGAAAGACTCAATGCTCAAGGGGAAACAGGAAGCTTTAGACAAGGAGTCGACAAAACAATCAATAAAATGTTTATATTTACACTAAGTAAACTCTATCAATACTCCATTTTTCTGTTAATAACCCCTCTCCATCCCGACTCCCTCCAGGTCCGCTGAAGGTGGTCATCCCCACTGAGTCCGTTTCCTCATACCTCGGTGACACTGCCCTGCTGCGCTGTGAGGTCTCAGGTGACCCGACGCCCATCATCCGCTGGCAGAAGAACCGGGAGGACCTACCGCTGACCTATGACCCTGACTCTCGCCTGGCGGTGCTGCCGTCAGGCTCACTGCAGGTCAGTCGCGTCCAGCCGCCAGACTCAGCCACGTACCGATGTCTGGCCGACAACCCCGGCAGCACCAGGACAGGGACGGACGCCGAGCTCCGAGTGCTCCCAGGTAACTGATTGAACAGTAATGTACTGCAAACATATGGCTACTTGGTTTACTGATCTATTGGGCAGTTGTGGATTGTAACTCAGTTCATGTCCTCAAGTATTGTACTTGAGTACAAATTTGAGATAGGCCTACTTTCACTTAACTTGAGTCTTACTATGCCACTTTCTACTTCTAGGGGAGGGAACTAATGTACTTTTTACTTCACTACAATTATCAGATAGCTTTAATTGCTAGTTACTTTACAACTTAATTAAATGAATTAGTAACTAAACTACCACATAGTATATACAAGTAGAGCTAAAAGGATTACTCGATTAATCAATTATTTCATTGTCTTTTTTATTTTGACAAACCAAACAATCAATCGAATAATGGAAAAAATAATAAGCAGATTAAGCCCTAATAAAAATAATCATTAGTTGCAGTCCGATACAAAACATTGACATTGGGTACCATAAATGTTCCTTTCAATTCCAGATGCTTCCTATTAATTTATCAATAAGTTGACTTGCCTTAAAGAGCTACTGAGCCTAAAATTATTTCATTTATCTGGTTTCAGTGTAGCGTTTTGGCCTCCCATTGTGTAGATGCGATTTTGGAGACTTTCCTGCCCTGATAAAACTAATTTGGAACATCTGGCGTCAAATATTGTAAATATTATTGGTGTTATCAACCTCCAAAGGCTGATTTAGATTTCCAGTCGTGTTACAGTGAAATACTGCACCAGCAGTTTTACTTGATGGGGAGTTTTACTTTTCCTGCAGTCATCATTTTGTCAGGTAGTAATTTCTGTTCATTTCCTCCCTCCTGCTACATGTCTCATTTTAAAATGAAATGTGATGTAATGAATATACAGAGTGTAAGATGTGATTTTAATAATGTGTCTGAGAGAAAGCAGCTTCTCATCAGTCTGCAGGGAGTCTGTCAGCCGGCGATGTTTCATACACTCCACACCGTCCAATTATACGAGTCCATACACTGTCCACTTCATCACTCAGATTACAGCTCAGGTTAGCTCTCTCTTCCCGGTTAAACACCACTTTGACTCGGGCTCATGAAGTGTTCCTGCGCTTCATCCCAGCGGGAGCTCCCTGGAGCCGGAGCACCGACCTTCAGCAGGATAATCGCATGTACTTTGCATTTCAAGCTACACTCGCACTTTTCATCCCAGCTGCCCCCCATCCACCCTCACACACACAGCTCCCCTCACACAGAGCTGATACTAACTTGTTTTCAGCAGTTAATACTTGTGAGCGTCCCGGGGGCAAAGTGTAAGAGAAAAGCTCAGATGGGACAAACCAGAGTCATTGATTACCTCAAAAACTCACCTCCTGTAGCTGTTACATACTGCAGTACGTAAAATACAGCAATACATTCATTTAGCTATTTAAAAGTAAAATATACAATGTAAATATTAAATATTTTACAGTATAAAATACATATTTATGAAATACAAAAATACAACCATATAATGAAAAAAATAAATAACAAAATATAATACCAAATAAATAGATCCATGTATAATTCAGTAAATAAACTAAATATAAAATATATATGAAGAATATAAATCAATTATAAAAAATAAAACAATTTAGTAAGAATATCCAAATAAATCAATACATTTCACACACAATAAATACAATTTAAATGTATAAACCATGAATATATATATATAATAAATTGTACCTTTAAATTTCAAGAATTAGAGTGTATATTTATCAATTATAAAACAACCAATAAAGCAGTTTCCCCCTGCCAGCAGTCTTTGTGCTAAGCTAGGTTAACCATCTCTAAAACTGATATGTGTCTGACGCTGGGGAAGACGGAGAACAAGAGAATTTTACTAAACCTTTACTGAACCTTGTAGTTTTGCTTCTTTATCAGGTTTCAGAAGATCTTCCAAACATTTCTTGAATGTATAAGCCACAGAGTTTTCTGTTTCCAGCTTTAGCTCATTCACTTTAAGCTGTATGAAGTTTAAAATGGATGATATGGTTTGAGTTTAATGATTCTGGCTCCATAAAGATTTTATTAACAGCGACTTTATAAAGTTTTTATTAAATGGAGCCACCAGAGGGGCTCAGGGGTCAAAGGTGAGAGATTATCAGATGGCAGCATCTGGCTTCTGTTTCTGTGGCAGCTGATGTTCATGGGTATTGTAGTATGTGGAGCCATTAGCCATAACAAATATATACAATATATTAACCTTCCTGTTGGCCTGTAAAAAGCAAAATGAATCAAACTGAATAAGCCAGTTTGACTGTACATTGCAGTGAATTAAAGGTTTGTAAACTGGATGAATTATCCGATATAGTTTATCTATATTTCAACATTTACACAGTGGTGAAAACGAAAAGGAATAAAAAAAAAAAAGTGAAAGATAGTATGGCACACATCCATATAGTTGTGCTTTGTCTGCATTGGCGTATTTTGTCTGTGTGTTGGTATCAGAATGTCCTGGCTTCTCCTTATTGTGACGCGAGGACCATCGGTGTGTCACCTGATTTGCTGACAGCCTACTTTGATGGCATGTCTGTGAAAACATTAAAGGAGTCACTCTGCCGTTGTGTTTATCTCTGTGATCCCTCGCTCTTTACTCTTCTCTGTGACCAATCTAAAAATAAAATCTGCTGTGTGGATGCTTCTCCTGCTCCTTTTTCTCTTGTCTCCTCGTGTTCACTGCTCACGTTTGTGCTGATTATCTTGGTTTTTGTTAGTTTCTTTTTTCTTTTTGTTCCTGAATCCTAAGGTCGTATAGGGAGCTTTTTATTGAAGTGTGTTTTTCAATTTGAGAGCATAACTCCTTCAGTTTATGTTCATATTTTGTAATGCTTAACTGCAAAATCATACACCCTCAAATTGCTTGTGCTTAGATTGGCTCTGCTTCTGCTCAAACTGCTTACACTCATATATATTGTTGCTTACACTCAGACATATTGTTGTTTAGACTCAGATATATTGTTGCTTACACTCATATATATTGTTGCTTACACTCAGATATATTATTTTTTTACACTCATATATATTGTTGCTTACATGCAGATATATTGTTGCTTACACTCAGATATATTGCTGTTTACACTCAGATATATTGTTGCTTACATGCAGATATATTGTTGCTTACACTCAGATATATTGCTGTTTACACTTATATATTGTTGTTTACACTCAGATATATTGGTGTTTGCACTCAGATATATTGCTGTTTACACTCAGATATATTGTTTTTTACACTCATATATTGTTGCTTACACGCAGAGATATTGTTGCAGCCCCATTTAGTGGTTCTTAAATTTAATATAACATTTACGTCAAAATTAAACTTAATTAACTTAATTACAGTAAATTGAACAAAATTATGTTAAAAAATCCATAAATATTAAAATCCATATATTTCCGAAAATATTAAATAATATATGTAAACCCTTAAAATTATTATATGATACAAATTATCTATAATGTGAAATATAAAATTGATTCCAAAATCCTGCAGAATATAAAATAACACAATATAGTAACACAATGTAAAATGTAAATCCTATTGTAAAATATAATTTAACAAAGAAATTATATTATTAGAATTTTGAATACTATAAAATAACTAATTTGATACAGTTAATACAGTTACATTTAGAATTAGATATACACAGTGTGACCTGTAAATTGATAAACATTTAAAAGAGACATATCATGCTCATTTTCAGGATCATCATATTTTTGGGTTCTACTAGAACATGTTCACACGCTTTAATGTTCGAACATTATGCTTCTCATACTGGCTGTCTTAATACACCTGTATTCAAAGTGCTTTGAGTGGTCGAAAGAATAGAAAGGTGCTATATAAATACAATTCTATCCATTTACCATTTACACTCTGTCTGAAACACTCAGTTTTAGCGCCTGTCTCTTTAGGCGACCCTTCCCAAAAAAGGGTGGGCGGTATATTCTAATGAGCCTGCATGGGACATAGGAGGGCAGCCAAATCTGGATGCCTTGTTGAATCCCATGTTCTCTTTGCTAGGCAGCTCACACAAAACTGACTGGGCTGTCTTATTTCAGAGTATGTTGGTTGGTAGGCACTCCAGATACCCAAGCGTATGTGCACAAGCACTGAACAAGTTCATTTATGTTTTATAATATGTCCCTTAAACCAGTTTGAATAAAAATCAATGTTCTTTTTTTTCTTGCTTTTTTATCATAAATTAATGCTTTTATGTTCTGAAATTACTATCAGCTCAATCAGATTAATTTCAGGCTAAAGAAATGACGTGGAGTGCCAAAATGTTAATTTAGGGATGTGGATGAATACAGGATTACCAGGATTGTGTGTGTGTGTGTGTGTGTGTGTGTGTGTGTGTGTGTGTGTGTGTCAGTGCTGTGGGGTGTGTTAGTGTAACTTCCTGTCTCCTGAAGGAAATCGCCTCGAACCCACAAGCCCCCGGGTTGGCCTGAGGCTAACACAACCTGACCCACTAGTGTGTGTGAGTCTTCTGAGTTTTTCTTTGATGAGATCTGATAGAAAATCTGAATTTTTAAAACATGAACGCTTTGACCACTGTCAACTTTTTAAGAAGCCAAACCAGTAGATTTCAAACATCTACCGGTTTGTCCATCACAGGAGTACTGCCACGTCTGGCTTGAACTACAGACTCATCTGATTTCTTTGACATGTATTCACATACATACATGTGGTGGCAGTAGCTCAGTCTGTAGGGATTTGCCTCGGGAACCAGAATAGTCTAAATTTCAATGTGTGTACATATGTGAAAATAAAAATAAAAAGGATTCAAAATCTTTGATTTCCATACTTTTAAGAACCTTGTGAGGCTTTGGTACCAGGCTCCTTCTTGTGGCGTGAATGGTTTCACCTCCCTATAAGGGGTATGGACATGTGTTACCTGTCTTCCCAAGAAAAACTACATAATCAAACAATGTATGTATATGTTCAAGTGACACGCACGAGTTAACACAATGTTGGATTTTATAATGCGAAATCACTTTCATTTCCTGTTTCCTATCAACAGGCAACATTTGTTTTCTCTAAACCCTGACCGCGGTCATTCCCTGATGATAAACAAGTGGTTATCATTGCAACAATGACGACACAGATCCCCTCACCATAACTAAGTAATTAACATAATCCAAACCATGATGTTGTCCTAACTCTAACCAAGTTGTTTTTGTGCCTAAAACTTAGCTGGTTACACAGCTTTAGTCATGGGCTCTAGGGATAGATATGTTGGTCGGTCAGCTGGCCAGTACACATCTCAGTCCAGTCTGAGATATCTCAATAACTATTGGATGGATTGCCATGACATTTGGTTCAGACACTCACGGTCCCCAGAGAATGAATCCCGATAACTTTGGGGATACCCTGACTTTTCATCTAGAACCATCATCTGGTCAAAATGTGTCCAATAGTACAGTGGTTGTTGCTCTTGTTGTGTTTGCTGTTGTCATCCTTGCATATAGTATCATCTAGTATTTAGTTTTGACTGGCCTGCACAGAGCCTGATCCCAACCCCAACAAACAACTGTGGGAAGCCTTATCCTCCAACATCAGTGTTGGACCTCTGATGCTCTTGTGGCTGAATGGCAACACATCCCTGCACTCAGGTTCTGGTGGAAACTCTGAAAACCAGAGGAGTGAAGTTTGTTATAGCAACAGATTTATTGCCAAACAAATGGCTTTATAATGACCTGTCTAACTGTCTAACTATCAAACGTTTGGGTGTCCACACACATTTGGCCATGTAGTGTATCTCACAAAATGGACCATGTTTCAGCTTCTCACTTCCTTCTCTCTCTCTCTCTCTCTCTCAATCTCTCTCTCTCTCTCTCTCTCTCTCTCTCTCTCGCTCTCTCTCTCTCTCTCTGTCTCTCTTTCTCTCTGTCTCTCTCTTAGAGCCCGGGGTGAGCAGGAACCTCCAGTTCCTCCAGCGTCCATCCATAGTAACGGTTCTGCTGGGTACTGACGCCGTGCTTGAATGTTCCGCTTCCGGATACCCAACTCCAAGCATCCAGTGGAAGAGAGGAGAGGAAATGATCCAGAGCTGGTCTGTCCAACTGTCTGTCTGTTCATAATACACATTGGCCTATAATAATCCATGTATAACCCCCTTGTTAACCAACAGTATTTAGTCAGGGTATATTTCTTCCCAGTAGCTCCCAACATGTATCCCAGCATGGCCTAGGTATTAACATAAGTCCAGTGATTATGTGTTATATTTTCTTATTGTCAATAAATGCCATGAAAAGACCAAAACCAACGATGAATATATCCCACCAACAAGTACAGTGTGTCAATCACCATCAATGAGCCCCACTGTTGCACATGTTCCTTCGTTACCATGAACACACACACTAGTTTAGTTTGACTCTTGTGATGTGTGATTACACAGACACCATCCTGCTGCCAAAAAGCAGCTGAAAATAGTCCCCAACAAATGCACTATTTATTCTTTATTTATTCTATTCTTGTGTATTTATTGTTGTAACTTTTACTAAAAACTACAGGAGCCAGCTGTTTTGGGAAAATTACTGAATATGGTTAGAAGATGAATCTACAGTTTGTATGTTTGAGCCATTTTTAAGATTTACAGTTTGAGTAGAACCACACAGCTCAGGTGCTGAGGGACAGTCTAACACTTTGTTGCGTTTGGTCTTTTCACTGGATTTGTTGACAATGAGGAAAATGTAGAATTAACCAGACGTGTTCTTTAAGAATAAAAGCTACCGTAATTTCCGGACTATAAGCCGCTACTTTTTTCCCACACTTTGAACCTCGCGGTTTATACAATGACGCGGCTAATTTATGGATTTTTCCCGCTTTCACAAGCTTCATGTCGCCAAAAAACTGAGCACCGTCGCATAATGTGACGTAAATCGAGCGCGCTCAAACTTCCCATTCATTACGGTAATTAACTTTTTTACGAAATTCCTCGGTGTTTCATTCAGTGTACCAAATGAACCTCTAAAAACATTATGCCAACCTTCAATTGCATTATTAGTTCTTGGAATGTCTTCAGCAGCGGACATTATGAACAGCGGACATTATGAACAGCGGACATTTTAAACAGCGGACATTATGAATGGTCACGATTCTGATTACGGTAGTCATTTTGTCACCCTCATCATGGCAAAGACACGGAGAAAGGCATATGATGCAGCTTTCAAGTTGAAGGCGTTTAAAAGCCTAATATTTTTGTTCCAAGCCGTGTTTCGTTAAAGTCTGTGTAAAGTTCATTTGTTTCAATGTACTGGTAGGCACCTGCGGCTTATAGACATGTGCGGCTTATTTATGTACAAAATACATATTTTTAAAAAATTCAGTGGGTGCGGCTTACATTCAGATGCGCTGAATAGTCCGGAAATTACGGTAAATAAAATAAATCAATAAAAAAAATATATATGTCAGTTATAAACCGATAAAAACAAATGTGCTAAAATAAAAAAACCTTGCTCTCCCTTCCTCTGTAGGAATAAGAAATACTCTCTGCTGGTGGGCAGTAATCTGATCATCAGGAGTGTCACTGACGACGACTCTGGCAGTTACAGCTGTACAGCTGCCAACAAGAACCACAACATCACTGCAAACACAGAGCTGAGTGTACTAGGTGAGCCAACACTCATATCAATGTTTGCCTTTATTTTGATAGTGAGAGGTGACAGGAAAAGAAAGGAAAAAAGAAGTAACGTCATGCAACAAAGGGGACGTTGCAATCACATGGTTGACGACGTAAATCCCTAGGTAGCTGGGAGGCCCCCCCACCTAATACTGACAACCGTCTTCTCTCACACACACACACATACACAGAGAGAGAGAGAGAGCTCAGTCCTCAAAACAATACAAATGAAATAAATAGACATCGATCGGACCAATGACCAATGATGTATCCGTCCACTGACAGAAGCCCTCCTGTTTGCAGACACTCTCACCCAGAATCACATCCAGAAACAAGTACCGTCATGAAATATGAATTTGGACCCATCTGTTTGCTTCAGGAAGTTTTAATGAATGGAATATGTTTGTATTTACTGTCTGACTGCTCCCCGGCTGCTGGTGGATTCACACTGATGCTGCTCATGTATTCAAGTGTGTTCAGCAGGCAGTCAGGCGGCTCAGGCAGAGCCTACAGATGAGAAACAGCTCGGAAGGGGTTGTGCTGGTGGTGTCGTCTTGGCTATAGATACCAGTGACACAAGAAATACAATCCGGGAAGTCCAGTTATAGATTCATTAGATTGGAGTTTGTAAAACAGTGATTTACAACTCTGGAAAGTTATCACAGTGTTGAAGTTCAATTTTTTTGCCGGACGACCCTTAGTATTCGCCCCATTTTGCTCCTGAAATCTGTGCCACCAGTGTGTGAATGTGTGGTTGAGCATTAGATTAGATGATGAGCAGTTTGGCACCTCGTATGGCAGCCCTGCCATCACTGTATGAATGTGTGTAAAAGCGCTTTGAGTGGTCGGAGGACTAGAAAGACGCTGTATAAATGCAAGTACAACTACATCAGATTTCTTTGCTTTTTTTATAAATAGAAGACAGTATTTGTTTTTCAGCAAACAGGGAGTTGAAATCAAACAGAAGCAGCTGTTGTTTGTTTGACTCTCAGGAGGAAATCTGCAAATTAACCTCCAGGTTTTTTCAGTCTCCTTCCAGCTGGCCTTTGCTGCTCATCTCCGTCCTTTCATGTCTTTGTCTCAGTGTCCCCTCTGAGTGTGTCCCTGTGTTCACATCACATTCACATTCTGTTTACACTCTGCTCTCAACAGTCGCTGCCTGCAAACATCACATGATGTTTGCAATAAACAGGAGGAGTCTTCAGTATGTCACGTCTAGGATCTGATCTTAAAGTGCTGGATTCAGACATGTAAAATGAGTCCCAGGGAAATATGTTACTGCTCTTATGATCATACAATCTGTTAGAGCTCTCAAACTAACTCAATGTTTCTAAAAAGTATTGTTAATGGAGCAATAATTTCATTAGCCACACCATGCAATAGAGATGGATAAATGGAGTTAGCAATTTCCAAATGTATGAAAAATAGAATGGGATTAAAGACTGGGAGCAGTAATGAACTGATATTATTCACTTTACACACAGCCACAGTCAACATCTTTTACTTCACTTGATTTAGTAGACAACAACGTGGCAACGTGTGACATAGATCTTGTTTTACAGGCTAACTTTAAGCTCCATGATGCAGAGCTGTTGGCAGACATAGATCCACATGTATTCTGTGTTTCTCACAACTAACATTTACCAATAAATCTCAGAAGGGAAGACTGAAATAAAAAATAAATGTGGGATGGAAATAATTCCTAGGTCCCCCCTGCACACCAGAAAAGAGTTGTTGAGATCAAGCCAATGTGTACGTGGTGTGTTGGCCTCCAGCAGCCCCGAACACACCAGCCTTTTCCTAAAATCCACTGCCATTCAGGGAGTGGTGGTACAAATTGTGTCACCATGTACCAATGGTTACATCAAAGAAAACAAAGAGGACGAAATGACTGTGAGGAAGAAAGAAACAAAGAAAGAAAGGCAAGAGGGAAAGAATCAATTCCCAAATGTAATGCTGAGGCTGACGTGATGAGGAGGACGCTTCTGAGTAACTTCAGCATCTCTGCTCAACACATGGAGGCTGGTGCTATAGATTTTCTACACTTCATGTATTTGAATCGGTTTATCTGTCATTTCTTTACTGGTCTTTACGTGTCAGAGACGAGGCAGACGAGGATTTAAACTGAGGTTTTTCTTATCATTACGAGCCTGCAGCTATCTGAATACTCTCTGGATTTATTTATTCATCCCTCCATCTGTCGGCCTTGTATCTCTCTTTGACTCATCTGTAAATTAATTTCATGTATGCGATGAATAGTTTACTCACAAGCTACATTTACATACTTTCTCTGCAGATTCATAGACTTTTGTGTCGGGATAACAAAACATACACAAACTTACAGGAAATGTTAAGTTTCAGTAACAACTCATGTCATACTGACAACTCAGCTGCTCTCCGTTTCTCTTTTCAACACATATAGTTTCCATTTAATAAGCCTTACCTTTTGTGCTAGGCGTTCAATGGAATGAAACATTCGGTAGCAGGAAGTGTTGAGTTTCATTGGCGGTAGCTTTATAGCCATCGAAATATTTTAAAGTGGAAGCAAATTATTTGAATGCAGGCTTTTAATTTCAAGGTGTAAGATTCAGAGGGTGAAATAATCTGTTTTTGTAACTCAAGTGTTATGAAAGTAAAAAGACAGAGAAAATTCAGTTTGTAAGTTTGAAAGTTTCATTCCTTTTCTAGACTTGTTTAAAACATTACTTCTAGAAAGGTTGGTGTTTCATAATCATCCAAATATTTTCTTTATAATAAATATTTTTATATAATTCAAACCTCCCTTTGGCAGCGACAAACCTCATTTAACCTGCATGTCTTTGTCATTTTGGTTGCCATATATTTCACATTTTATGTGAACATAAATTTGGGTTTTTCTGCTCATTACTTTTAAGAATTTTGTAATTAAATCCCACAGTTTATGTCTTTAAAACATTTTTTTTCTGATTTTAAATTTAATGAGGCCAAAAGTCCATCAAGGAAAAGCTAAATTAAATGACTTTTAATGCTTCAGTATTATAATTATGAAACAGCATTAAAACATTACATATAAAAAAGAAAATGCATTTTGATGGAAACAGGCTACGCTAAGGCTCTACTTGACTCGACTCGATTCACTTTTGGTACTTTTCAGAATTGAGTTTTCCTCTGCAGAAATCCCCTCAGTTTAGGGTTATGAGCTGTTCAAGCAACACCGCTTGAAACTTCTGTGTAAACAGGAGACTTGCTGAATCCTTCGTAAGTCGTAGTGATTGCTATTTACGGTAGTTTGTTATTTCAAAACGCCGGGTTTGGTCTCTGACGAATCAGTTGTCTGACATTTTTTAACGTCACCTTTTAGTATCGGCTCAGCTCGCTTGGAACCTCGACTGAGCTGGTACTAAAAAAAGTACCAGATACCAAACTAGCCACAACTTTTCCTAATGAAAAACCAAAAAAGAGTGAGTTGAGTAGAGTAGGGCTGTACCATGCAGTGGAAACACGGCTGAAGTTAGCTGTTTTTGCACGTGACAAGCACTCTTCTCCAGTCTCTGTCTTCATTTACATTAAACTAATAAAGAAGACATTTGTTGTGCTAATATGCCCCATTACACTTAGTTTTTCCAAATGGAGGCAGTTAGATGCTGATGAATATCCAAAGTGTTGTGATGTATGGAGATATTTGTGTTCCGACTCCACAGGGCAGTGAGCATGATTAGATAATTACGATAACGAATGTGTTGTTTCCCATAATAATGAGTGCAGCCCGGCTCATTAGCTGATTCCTGTTAGCAGCTTAAAGAAAGTAGCGAAAAATGTAGCAGTTATGCTAAAAACACATTCAGGGAGGACAAGAGACTGTCCTGTAACCAAAGAGTCACAGTCACTGTACAACAGCTCACACATCATCACCACATGACCAACTGCTTACAAACAGGGTTATAGTGTTGTTGCAGACATATTTTATAGTGTTGTGACAAGGCTGTTACAGTGTTGTTAGGGTGTTGTAGTGTTGTTATAACGTAGGGCTGGACAAATGGCCAAGCATGTTTTCACAATATGCTTTTTTTAGGGCTGTCAAGCGATTAAAAAACTTTTACCTAATTAGTTACAAGCTTTGTGGTAAATTAATCTAAATGAATCGCATATATCAATATTTGCTGTGAGAAACATTTCAAAATATTCAAATAAATTTTGGAAGATGAGTGAATCAATGAGTAGGCATTATAAACTTAAAGGTCAACATATCTTTTATTTCAATACTATTTCTCCAATATCTTGTATGCCACAATTATCTTAGGCAACACAGACCATCAGTTCGACACATAAAGTGCAATTTCAAATCGGACATCTTTCATTGCACAATAAACAATATCTTGTACGACAAAATTAACAAAATCAGCAAAAGTCTCAGTGGCAACATAGGCCATAACAGTTTCATGTATCAACATGTAGAGTAACTCTACATCTCTCACTTCTCCCTCAGACAGTCATGAGACAGACTAGCTTCTTTTTACGTTCTCAGATGTCAAGGCTGCTCTCTTCTTTTGCACTATGTTGCCTGCAAGTGAGAAAAAGTCTCTCACAGGGGACAGAAGCTGCAGGGGGGCTAGATACCTGCGAGCCTGTGCAGACAGCTGGAGATGCATCCTGCATGAGTCGACCACTCTTCCAATACATCATCTTTTGCTCTCTTTTATGTGTCGCAAATATGTTGAATTTTGGACACAATTGTACTCCTCGACGGTGGCTTAAAAGTTGTGTCATTTGACGCCATCTGTAAAGCCTCCATTAACCCCGGCATTGCTAGCTAGCTCCGAGCTAGCTGCCGAGTGCTTTGCGTTGAGGTGATATTTCAGGCTTCAGTACTCTGATGGTACGAACATTCTTTGCTGGAGGAATCGCACAGAACGGTGCTGCTATCAACATCCATCCGGGCATTTTTTAAATGTACATTTTCCATTCACTGGGCCAATTAATGTTTTCTCATCCGCTTCCATCATGTTGACAAGGTCACTGTGGCCACGCCCGCTGCGTCGGCTGACGTAAAGGATCAAAGAGCATCTAAGAGCACGATTAATCTGCGTTAATTTTTCTGTCTCATTATTTTTTCTGTTATTAATTAATCTAAATTACCGCACTAATTTGACAGCCCTAGTTTTTTTTATATCGAATGACATCAATAATTATCACAATCTATATTAAATAATAATAATAATAATAATAATCACAATAATAGTAATAATAATAATTCTCAATTTACAGCTTGTTTTTTTTTGGACAAAATTTTTAAGGGTTTATCTTTTTCCCCCCTTTTGTATTCATTATGGAGGAGACATAACATTTGAAAATCAAGTAACGGAAATATTGTGTTGACATTGCATATCACGTCTACATCTGCTCACTAAGATAATATGCAATATAAATGTACAAACATTTACATTCTCACAGTGACATAGGACTAAATACAACAATAAATGGTGTGGTTTACAGTTTTATGAGTATTCCCTTAAGACACAAGAAACCACAAGGTTGATTATGGTTTATAATATACAATTATTTCCGTACGCTGCTGCGCGCTACTTTGAGCATGCTCATGAGATTTACGACGACCGAGCCAGCTTACTTCCCGTTAGCCCTATGCTAACTTCAATGGGTATAAAGGATTTGAATCAATTTTGTGGCTCTTCTAGACTTTCCAAATGTTATTGGACCAAATTGATCAAATTCTGATTTTAATTTTAAATTCTGAGTCATTTCACGGGGGTTGTGACGCTCAAAACTATTTATCCACCATTTTATAGCCACACCAGTAGCGACAGAGTAAGTGTTGAGTAGGCTGTGTCCGGTTGTTGGTCTAGTGTCTTTGTAGGTAAAGGAAATTATATTAAATAAATCTCATAAATGTATCATCATCGTAGAAGATTTTATTGTGAAAATATTGTTTTAGTACCCAGACCTATTATTACTAAGGGTTATACTATATAGGTGTTGTTAGGGTATTATAACGTTGTTATAGGGGTTATACAGTGTTGTTAGTGTATTATAGCGTTGTTAGGGTGTTATAGCGTTGTTAGGGTGTTATAGCGTTGTTATAAGGGTTATACAGTGTTGTTAGGGTATTATAGCGTTGTTAGGGTGTTATAGCGTTGTTATAAGGGTTATACAGTGTTGTTAGGGTGTTATAGCGTTGTTAGGGTGTTATAGCGTTGTTATAAGGGTTATACAGTGTTGTTAGGGTATTCTAGCGTTGTTATAAGGGTATAAGGGTAACAACGTTTGTCCTGAGAATTTCATAGTGTTGTTATGATGTTATAGTGTTGTTACATTGTTATTAGTTAGTGATGTTATGGTATGTTTATGTAGTTTAATAGTGGTGTCCTAGTGATGTTATATTTTAAATGATAATGTTAAGGCTGGAGATGTCCTGATCAAAGGTTATTATGTTGGGTATCTGATTTCAATCCAAACATTTATTTTGTCAAAATTTAGATTAAATGTATCTGACACATTTTTAAAAAGGTGTTTTTGTCCTCCACAGTATCACATGCACCAGTTTTAAAGACACATCTTCTGTTGCTTATATTTGATCAAGTTACTTCAAACGGTGAGAGAGTCCCCTCTTTCTCCCCTCCAGGCAGTGATGTACTCGGGGGAAACACACTGACGCTGTTGCAAAAGTTTAACCTGACATGAGTGAGTCCATTCTGCGGTGCAATCACTAATGACCTGAAGCTTTACATGCTTGTATTTAAAGTAGAGTGGTTTGGTGTTAATTGAAACATTGCTAATGCAGAAACAATTTCACAGCAGCCGATCAGACACACACGACTAAAAAACGTTAAACACACACACTCGGACTAATTCACAGCAGTAACACACAGATTGGTTTAGTCTCTGTTGAGCTGCGGTGATTGTCTCACTTCACTTTGGAATCATTAAGTCCCTCTCTCGGAGAGACGACACACACACACACACACACACTCTTGACTGTAGCCTGCGGGGCTCCTCTCCTGATTAATTACAGGCTCTGTGAATTACTGTGGGTGTTTTAGAAAACATTTAACGAGCTGCCAAACTCCCCCACTGAGCCACCGGCCGGCCTGCTGCTGCTCGCCCAAAGACACTGAGCCGCCGATTGAAAGACATGAAAGAGAGAAAGGATGGGGGGGTCACAGAGCTCCTGCAGAGAGAGGGAAGTGTACTGTAATACAGAGGGAGGATTTAAGTCTGTCAATATGTCCACCTGTCCAACCAAGACCAGGATGTCTTCAGCCAATCGGAATAAATAACCTGCTAAAATCCTCACTTTGATATTTATACTGTGGCTCCTTATCGAATAAAACAAGGCGTCCTGGAAGCTGTTTTTAATAAAAATAGAACTTTAATTTAATTTGAAGTATCATGGGGAGTTGGAGGGAACAGAGGGATAAATGTATCTGTAAGTAAGTAAGTACACAGCATTACATAAAAGTGAGATATAAAGTATAGGCTAAAAGTTATTGCTGTGTTAACTCTGTCGCCAAACAAACACAGGACTTACACCCAGGAGACTGCTGCTCATGTACCGTGTGAAACTTATTTTATACTTGCATCTGTTAGTTAAATAACTTAACAAATGTAAGCCAAACCATGATCTTTTACTAAACCTAACCAAGTAGTTTTCTTGCATTTTTGTTTTGTTTCCATTTACAACGTTAACCACGTGCTTAAAACTACGACTGAAATCTGTGAAAAAATGTGTTTTCCCTTGAAATTAAATTGAGATTGCAGTTTAGTTGCATGGGAACGTAGATATGTTTAGCTGAGCTTAGTTAGGGGAAAGCTGTTAGCAACCTCCAACAAAAGTTTAAACCCTCCTTTCAATCTGATTCACATGGTTGTATTGAACAGGTGTAGAAATTGAAAAAGAACACTCAGATTCCGTTAGCTAACTTACAGAATTCCTTCATCCTTTCAAGCTTTCTTTCTTTTTTCTTCTTTCCTCCCGTTTCCTCTTTCTCCGCTCATCCTTCACCCCCAAGTTATAAAAAGTTTTTTTAAACAGCCGTTTGAATTGATTAGATTAAATGGAACTTGTTGGTGCCTGTGGGGCAAAGTGAGTCATAGCTCGATCCGTTTGATATCACTTTGGCCTGATTTAACATATACTTTCAAGTCTCACTGTGTCTCTGTGTTATTGAACAGTGAGTATGATGACACAGGAGACAAAGGAGAGGCAGATGTCGTACTGAGCTAGAAATGTTATAAAAATACTTGTTTCAGATTTTAACAGCATCTGGATTTGTTCAGTAATAATTGTTTCAAATGTAATAATCATTACTATTGTGACGTATAAAGAAGCATCTTATTATAACTTGAGATGTTGATGATCCCATGTTTAACCCTTTCTATAGTATCAGCAGTAATCCAGTGATGCTTGGTTGTACCTCCAGTGCAAACAGAAACGTTTAGCAGCTAATGTAGCATGACTGTCAATGGCGCAGATTTACCAGGTTGTCAAATACATACATGAGGTGAGTTTCATCTTCCAAGCATCAGTCTTCACCAGATTTGTTGTGCACTGCAAGATAAATCTTACCTGATGTTGCATGTGTAATCAATCTAAGCCTGGTGCCTTGAAAACCTTGTGTGACTTGGTAGAAGACACAGAACTGGCAAGCTGAAGTAGCATCCGGGACTTTAAAGTGCATGTCCTGGTGGACGAGAGGGCATTAAGTCCCAGCTTTGACCTTTGTACACCTCTTTCCCCTTAATATATGACATCTCTCATTATACTGTTAGCTATCAAATGAAGGCAAAAATGCAAAATTTGAAAAAGAGAATAATTACAAATGCATGCAAAAGGGTCAACAGAGCTTTTCATTCTTGTGTCAATAGCAATGCCATTTCTCATCAAAGACACTTCAAATCAGCATAAACACAGTTTTACAACAAACCCAGTTTAAAAGAGCAAAATGACCCAGATCAGCAGAACATGGACACCAACACACAGGTGAACGCCAGGTGACATGATGGAACTCTGCTGAAGATCTAACACAGCATTTAGAAACTGACAATGGTCCTTATTTCTTCATCCTCTATCAATATATTTTTCTTTCTTCCTCAGTTAATCAGCCTCTCTTTATGATCGGTCCAGATGTCACATATCAAAGCGTCACCGGCTCTTCCGTCACGTATGTTCAGACTGTTTAATCTGGCTCAGTCTGTCCAGTGCGCTGCTGCTGCTCACTTCTTTCTGCCTGATCCCAGGTTTTTAATGCGCTTGCTGAGTCAACCCCGTAGACAAATTAAATCATCTTGACCTGTCCTTTGTCTCTTAAGCTTTGTAATCCAGGATTTGAACTCAATCAAGTCAAGGGGAAAAAGGACTTAACGCTGTGTGTTTACTACCCATCATGCTCCGCTTGAGATTAAAGTCATCGTCAAATATCATTTGCCACATTTGACCTTGTGGAGAAGCATCTTCCTCAGCTTGTCCTCGAATGATCACACATCTCATGAAAGTCAAAAAAAGCGCGAGGTGATCAGTTACAGACAGCTGTTCATGTTTAACATCTGCTGTCAGCTCTCTTGGTGCTGCACATTGTTGGGATGTTTGTGACAAATCTTGAGGAATTCCCATTCCTTCTCGTCGGTCAGATCGCCCTCCCTTTCAATTTTGTTTGCCGTGCCTAATTCTGCCATCTGTGTTTTAGAATTGAAGGTTATTCTGATGATTCTAGAGTTTAAGCACAATCTGTTGTCCTACAGCTGATTCCACAATGAGTGATCTCTGTTTCCTTCCTTCCTCCCCTCTCGGCTGCAGCTTGTATCTACACTCAGCTGCTTGTCTGATCTCCGACTGCACTGCTCTCTCTCAGTCTGTGTTGCTTTCTTCTTTTCTATGGTGTCACAGTTTAGATTCCTTCTGGACAGACAGGTCCAGCTGGGACGGATAGGTGAGGCTGTCCTCCGGTGTCTCAGCCCGGCTGCGTCTCTCAGTAGGAACACAACTGTACTGGTCTGACAGGCTCTGGGTCAGGGCTGTTGGACAGTCAGGGCCGTGGTGAGCTAATTAGACGCTATACATATCCACTGTGTCATCCCACAACACTGCTGCCATTGCAACCAGCTGGAACTCTGTCTTCCTGCTGTGAGCTGCAGCCGGGGAACAAACCCCCAACACACAGCTGTCTCCCATTTCTGTGTTCAGCCCGCAGAGATAAATAAGTCAAAGAAATTTGTATCAGGGTTAAAAACTGTGGTAACAGTGTTGGAAGTAGTAAATACAAATAACAGCTGAGCCCCAACAAAGAGAAGCTAGTAATAGCTGGATGAAAAACACTGTACGTAGCACTGTCTTTAGCCTTACCCATAAGATACATTTTATTCTCTACTTTAGTATAGTGAAATCCTGTAGCTATAGTATATTTTAGAATGTACCAATTACTATCCCCCCCATGTCTGTTTTGACCTCACTATCAATGTAAAACAATGCAACAAACACAAATAAAATGACTCCCTATAGCCACTTTATTTAACACGTAATAACGCTGTGGCCCCCACTCATACAAACCAGAAACTGATAAAAACCTCATGGGTTGTAATCGCTTCTACTTTGCTGTCTTTTTTTTTTTTTTTTTTTTTTAAATCATTGCTAAGCTTTTATCGATACACTTCCTGCAGATGTTGCACATTAAAAGGCAGGGATTGTTCTGTTCCGGGTGCTAGAAGGCTTTAATGTAAATGTTTTATGTGCAGGAAGTGTCGAGTTTTATTGACAGCAGCGATGGAGATAACAGCAAAGTAGAAGAATTTAGACCTAATTAGTGAAGAAAAAAACCTATTTGTGTTAAAAAGAGGAACTAATGGCAGCAAAGTGGTGAGTGTAGCTGCTGTACTGCTGGTAATTAGTGCTGTGGAAATGTGTGAACTTCTCAAGACAACAGGTAAACACGGTGGAGTAAACAGTATCAACAGCAAACAAGGCACAAGCAGATCCGAAAACAAGCTTCTTACTTTCAAGACAGCACATTAGAAATACATGCTTTAATGGCTCTTCATATGAAGGCCCGCTTCTCTCTGTAGTTGAGAGTAAATAAAGGTATGCCCACTCCTTTACAATTGACAGGGACTAGTTTGTGTGTGCTCCCTGGGGTTTTGACCTAATGATGTTGCAATCACTCCTCTCTCTGCTGTCTGGGATTTAAAAAAAGTCAGTTCAACTGAATTCTGTTCAAAATGGGATTCAAGAGTAAAGCTTAAAGAGTGAGCTCTCACTGACAAAAATAACACATATCCATGTTAGATCTTATATTAAATAATGGAAAAAGTCTTGTTTTTCAGTTTGGCCCTAAGCACTGCTGCGTCCTGCTGCAATGTTCCTGAGCAAGGCACTGATGGGAGTTAAAGTCAAACCCAACAAGTGTTACCAAACACTATTAAGATTATATAATCGTTGAGATGTATGATTTCATTTCTGACATTCAGTGTATTTTCTTTCTATGAGACAGAACAAACAACATAGTGATGATTTATCCATCAGTTTCCCCCTCATTGCTCTCTGAACGTGTCCTGCTCTCACAGATCCGTCCTTTCCACATTTACAGATTGATTACAGTTCAGATTTGTTTTGTGCTTGCTTAGTAGTTCTTACTAAAATGAATGCTGAGAGAGAGAGAGTAGGATCAGCAGCTTTCAACAGTGTGACTCCTGTAATGAGGAGTCTTCTGTTAGTGCTGAAACACATCTCTTCTCTCTGACTCTGCTGAAACATGAAGCAGCAGAGTGGCCTAGTTTGATAGAAAATAGTTGTCAGTTTTAGTACAAAAACAAATACTTTTTCACTGATGAGGAGAAATAGTTCTCTCGGTTGCACAAAACTAAATTAACTGGTTTTACAAATACAATTTCCAGGCTGTTGAGTTCCTCTGGACATCACATGTTTCCAGATTAGACAGTCTACTCCATGTGGCTTTTGGAAAGTGACATTTTCAGATGTACTTGTACATTTAACTCTATTACACTCAGAGACATACTGCATGTTTTACTCCACTACACGTATCAGGTATGGTATATACAATGAAAAGGATTGCCTTGGCCAGTTACAGCATTAACCAAAATAATTCTCCAATAAAATATTCTCTGATAATATAACACTGACAAGGGTCATTCTGCATAATGAGTGTTTTTAGTTTTGATACTCGAGTTACATTTGGCTGATAAATACTTTAGTACTTTTACTGAGGTAAAACTATGAATGCAAGACGTCTTGTAACGGAGCTTTTTTAGATTGTGGTGTTGCTACTTCTATTTTCTGTGAGTGAAGAATTGGGGTGAATATGTTATATATATAATATTGAATATATTCAATGAAACACATTTGCATTCATATTGTCTTTGTTACGAGATGAAAGACAGAACACAGAAGCACACATGAAACGCACACCATAACAATTTGCATTTTAAGTATTTAATTAGGATTTGAATATCTTTATTTGAAATAATATGTAAAACCTATTAAAACACCATTTAATAAGGGGGCACTCCACTCCTTGTATACATACTATAAATGCCCATTAACTCGTCATGAGAACACTAGTCAGCCTTTGAAAACTGTTTTTTTATGTATTTTGTGGCTCTGGAGGAGTTTAGTCAAGTCTGAGACAACAACCCTAATGACGTCATTGTGATGTCATCAGTATTATCTCACCTTGATCATGGAGATTATACATTTTTAACAGAAAGTCTGCATTGTGAACTGGGGCTGTGGAGTTTGAAAGACATGGTTGTTTAACAGGAAGGGTGAGTCAAGTGAAATGATGGTATTAATTGTATTCTGGGAAATGCAGGTTGTTTTTGGAGCTTGACCCATACAAGGGACTAAACCTTGGGACCACTCTCTTACTTCCATTTTGAACTTTCTTTTTTTTTTTTATCTGTCTCTTATGAGTTCCACAACTTTATGGAAGTGCAATACTAAATCAGTTGAGAGCCCACTACGTACCTATTAAGCACCTAGAAGGCAACCAAGTAATGTAAAGACCAAATGATATTCATTTGCTGTAGGAATGTATTAAAAGGGAACTAGACAAAGTATTTTTTTTTTCAGAAGAAACACATGGTTCAAACACATCACTTACATTTAATGCCAGCAATGGAAATGTTTTGCGAAGTGTCTTTTAGCAGCCAACTGCTACGTAAGTGTTGTGTGTGGGCTGAGCTCAGCTAACAGCAATTTTAGCCCTTTACAACCCGTTAACTATTTCAGACACCATGTCCACAGAGTTAACAGTAAGGCGTGTGTGCTGTGAGTCTCCATGGATGCACTTAATGACAGATAATTAGTGGTTAAGTGCAGATATAAAGAGGCTGTTTCTGTTCACATGAAGACTTTAACTGAGACTGAGTGTGTGCGTGTGCATGTATCCATAGGCTGTAGCTGTGCGTGTGTGTGTGTGTCTGTGTGTCTGTGTGTCTGTGTGTGTCTGTATGAGTATGAATGTCCTTCACTGGGTTCTATCATCGCACACACAGCAGATGTTCATTGAAATGAACGATGGAGCTGATTTCCATTTGAATGCTGAGTGGAAGTTATTATGGTGCAGCTATAGAGGCAGCATCACTGTGTGTGTGTGTGTGTGTGTGTGCGTGTGTGTGTGTGTGTGTGTGTGTGTGTGAGAGAGAGAGAGAGATCCCAACAGCACATCATGTCCCTATTGTTTTTAAATGGTCTTTGTTTTTCAGATTGCAATAACTTTTTTTATTATAAAAGGAGATGTCAGTTATAAATGATAATTCAGACGACGTGGAGTCAGACTTGTTGTGTCTGGCGGAGGTCAGCTGGTTGTGGATGCTTCTCATTAGCATATGAATGGCTGTTCTCAGCTGTTTCCAGCAGGAAGTAGAATCGCATTAACGCAGCATTCCTGCTTGTTGTCGTTCATATCACAAAGAGCCGCCTGGAAACACGCTTTTCTTCTCATATGAACAGGTAATCTGTGTTAAAACTGCAGCTCAGGAAAAAAATAAACACCCAAACAATCCGTGCAATGCTCAGAGAATTCCCCAAACATCCAAACGCTGCTGGATAATCGGCGGCAGAGCAGTCGTCTTCATGGGGGAGATTGTCGAAGAGGAAGAAACACACACACAGCTTTTTTGTAAAGTAAAAGTGTTGTTGTACCCATGACAACAGATGAGATTGTTTAATACATGAGATGAATTAGAGATAACATGTATTATGAACCACAGGTGAACAGTAAACAAATGATCGCACTGCTGGATGAGAAATCTCTTGAAATGTGTTTTGATTTGCTCCACGGAGACAAAGGTTTTCAAATATACAACTGGAGAGTTATTATCCCTTCCATATATTATTTAGTAGAAGAAACATTTTAATAAATTTCAATGGATTTCTAAACCAAGGACTGTTTCAGGGTCACTTTGAAGTAAGATGTGGGGGGCGACTTTTTCCACCAATTAGGTTTTTTCATCTGTTTGCTCAGTTTATTAATCCATTCGTTTAATGTAGCTATGCAGTTCACACATTATTTACACATCAATGTTTTTATTTACTGCCATATCAAATAATAATAATAATAATATTAACTTTATGTACATAGTGCTTTACAAAGACGAAAAAAAAAGCAAGAGAAATAAACAGATGAAGAAGAAATGTATGACCCCATAGAAAAGACTTTATGCTGTATGTAGAAATACACAAAGCTATTTTATAATATGGATTTGGGACATAGCTGAAGTTGTGGTGTACAACAGTTGTTAACACAGTGTTGTGTAACTATTTGTAGAGAGAAGTTGGGGGTTTACCTATACTCTTCAATGCATTCAGTTTTCTTGGAGCAGCCACTAGTGGACATTATAGGAACTGCAGCAGATCACACTTCAGCTGCACAGGACTGCGATGGGTTCAGATCCGCTCTCCTGTGTCTCCGGTGTTCACTGTCTCAGACTAATTCCTGGACACGTGTAGTGGCCAGTGTTGTTTGTGCATCACTGTGTAGTTGTTGGTGTGGTGGAGCTGCAGCTGCTCAGAGTTTAAAGGAAATCGTTAGCTCTTAATTAGAGCATTACTGAAGTGATAAAGTTACACCAGCAGATAATGATGTATCGATGGGAGACACACATGCACAACTCACCTCCTCTACTAACTTTCTGCCTTCGCCCTAGTCCTCTCTTCTCCTTCATTCATCCATCACTAAGCCTACTTTCTCTATTTCCTCTCTCCTTCTCCACCCTTTTTTCTTTCTCTTTCTTTCTGTTGCTTACTCTCTTTCACTTTTCCCCGTGTCTTCCTGTTTTCTGTAAATGGACTGCATTTATATAGCACTTTTCTAATCTTTGCGTTCCCTCAAAGCGCTTCACCACACATCAGCATTCACCCATTCACACACACACATTCATACAGAGTCACCAGTAGTGATTAACATTCACACACTGGATCGATCCACTTTCTTTCTCCTTCAGGCTCATCCTCTCTGTATCTCTTTCTCTGTCTTCTCTTGTCTCCTGCTCTTTCCCACGCCTCTGTCTTCTCTCTTGCTTGTTTCTTTACTGTCAACTCACCGATCTCATATACTTCTCATATGCTGGTGTCCACATACTTTTGTCCATGTTCTACATCCTGTGTGTTAACATTTCACAGTGGTCTTGAAGCTGTGACATCATGAATATGTGCGTGTAGAACTATTAAAAACACTGGGTGACATGTTTCTTCATTACTATGAACACACACACTGTACTTTATTTTGACATAATCCCACATTCACGTGCTGCTGCTATAAATACTCGTGCACCAAATGTGTATTAATCCACTGCTGAAAACGGTCCCCAATTATTGGACAATAAATCAAAGATTTGCATGTTAACTAAGAACTAATGAAGTAGTTCAAGGAAGATGCTAAATTTTTACATTGCTATTTCAGCACATTTTCAAGAAACCAGACCCAACATATGAATCACACAGCTTTGCAGTTGTTGGTGGGGAGATTTTTCTTCTTTTTTTATTGAGCTCGGCTACTAGTTTCCCCCAGCTTTTAGGAGAAACACATTGTGGATCTATTTCTGTGACGGACGCAGAGACGGAACAGATATCCATCTTCCATCTTCTCTGACTCTGAGGAAGTCAGAAACAAAAAGATGAATCTAAATGTCAGACTGTTACTGTTCCTTTACAATCCCAGAGGCATCCTCTGTATGTGTGTGTGTGTGTTTACAGGGAGAATGTGGCTTAAAATGGCTTCAGCTTCACTTCTCTGCTCGCACAGCCACAAACTGCTGCCACATTTTGAAAGACAACATTCAGTGACAACAGAGCAGGAATGTGCAAAGATATTGACATGGGGAGTTCACAGTATGAAGTATAAAGTACAGGTTGTATTCATTTAGGGAGAGAGTATGATACGTTCTTAACATGACATGATCATGTAAACATGCAGAAAATATGTCTTAAAATAAGTTTCCAATGTTAAAAACATTTTTAAAAAAAACTGCAAACACTGAAAACCACAAAAAAAAAAGAAAGAGCAAAAAGCAGCTTATAACATTGAAGAAAAATACATACAGGATATGGTTATAAACCAAACTACTTGTAAAAAGAATCAGATTTAACATGCAGTGGCTCTCCAGGAAGAAAATTTAAATATATGTAAAAACACATGTTTATACTAAAGTCATACAATGTTACTATTGTGATGAATATATTGTTTACTTCAAATAAAGATAAAATTAAAGACACAGATTCTTGAAGTAATGTTCATAAGTCTAAATACAAAGGCACTCAGATAATATACAGTCAGCTCACATGCTGCTGTCTTATTAATACAACTATAGTCACATGAATTAAACATGATGAATGATTGATGACTGAATGTCAGAGAGAACCAGGTCTGTTCTTGAAACAGGTTCATATTAGAGATAAGATCTTATTTCAGTGCATTTAATCATATTATAGTAAGAAGCTTCAATATGCTTACTTTCTTGCTAAGACTACAATTTCAAGAATGACAAGGTAGGTTACAAAGTAGAAAACATTTGGGTTCATACTAGTATATCAAATCAGTTGCAGTTTTTATTACTTCACGTGGGCTTCACCGCTCAGACCCGGAGGACGCTGCTCGCTTTACAACATACTGAAGATTAAAGAGCAGGATACATACTTTTTGCGTGGACATATTTAAATCACAACAATAGTCCTTGTTTTTTTACCATGAGTGAGTCTACATCTGTCCCTGCGGCATTTAACAAGTAAACTTTAGTTTAAATGGAATATCTGTGTGGAAAATTAGCAACAACCATAGATAAGTATCTGAAGACGTCAAAGAGATGAACATGTAATGATCTATGGAGGGTAATGAGATCAAAGATATTCAGCTCTTCAATAATAATTAAGGCTTATTTTGTAATTGTGTTAGTTTGTAACCAACTGGGGTTGTTTCAGAAACCAGCTAATGTCATCACAATCCTGAAGGGAAATATATCAAGGGGTTGAGCAGCAGTACTTAGGTACAACACTGGAAGTGAGTCAGTGTTTCATCTGTTGCTTACACGTCGTGTTGTTTGTGTACTTCTGCAGTGCCTCCTCAGTTCCTGAACTATCCGACCAACACTTACTCCTACGAGTCGACGGACATCGAGCTGGAGTGCGCTGTGACAGGAACCCCCCCGCCCGCTGTCCGCTGGATGAAGAACGGAGAGGAAGTCATCCCCAGCGACTACTTTCAGATAGTGGTGAGTCACGGTGAACACAGAAACAATACACATGCATTCTCCATATTTACATCTGAAGGATGGAGAGTCACTTTTAATCCGTATGTGGAACATAGTCTACATGTGGCGACATTAATGTAACGGTACAACCAGTACACACGGGGAGAGAGACTCAATAGCACGACTCAGAACGATGATGAAAATATACTTTACTGGGTCTTGGTGGTAAAGTAGATACACTGGTACACAGCAGGACATACAGAACATGCAGGGAAAGTCCAAGGGCAGCGTCGGGTCACAGAAACAGGGTCGATGCACAGGTAGGTCCTCAGCGTAGCGGAACAACAAGTAGGGATCAGGCAAAGACAGAGTCAGGAACTCGGGAAACGGGAAGACGGGAACAACGCTGGAACTCTCGACATGAATGAACGAAGACGAACTGGCAACAAGGGACAAACACACAGACTATATACACCAGGAAGTGGGAGGGGATAATGAGACACAGGTGGAGATACTAACGAACAGAGTGGAGACAGCTGGGACCAGACGTAAGAACAACAGACACGAGAGGGAACATGCAGTTAACACAATAAAACAGGAAGTACAAAAACACAAAACATCTAACGAACGGGAGGGGACCTGATAGTACCCCCACTCTAGGGACGGGACCTGATGTCCCAGGCAGCTCAGGGTGCTGGCGCTGGAAATCCCTCGATTAGGGTATGGTCCACAATGTTCTTAGTCGCCACCCACTGTCCTCTGGACCATACCCCTTCAAATCCACCAAATACTGATATCCTCTGCCCCCCTTTCTGACCCCCAGCAGAGGCTTGACTGTGTAGACCTCCCCCCCTCGACGAAGGTCGACCGGGGCAATTGCAGTCTCACTGCCACGGGGTTAGCGACTCTGGTCACTGGGAACGGCCCTACAAAACGTGGCGCCAACTTATGCGACTCCACCCGCAGTGGCAGATCCTTTGTGGACAACCACGCCCTCTGTCCCGGAACATACACAGGTGCAGGAACTCTCCTCTTATCGGCCAACCTCTTGTAGTTGGCGGAGCTGCGGAGGAGAGCCTGCCTAGCCCGACTCTATATCCGGTGTCATTGACGAACAAACGCCTGGACAGAGGGCACACTGGACTCCACCTCTTGGTCCGGGAACAGCGGTGGTTAGTAACCAACCATACGCACACTGGAAAGGAGACAAAACCAGAAGAGTATTGTGGGCATACTCTACCCATATCAGATTCTTATTCCAGGTCGTAGGGTTGTGGGAAATGATGCATCTTAGGCCCATCTCCAGCTCCTGGTTCATCCTCTCAGACTGACCATTTGACTGCGGATGGTACCCTGAAGTCAGGCTGACCTTGGCCCCCCAACAGCTCACAAAACTCCCTCCAGAAACAGGACACGAGCTGGGGGCCTCGATTGGATACCACCTCCTTCGGGAACCCATGAATTCTGAATACCTGTGTGAGGAGTACTTCTGCTGTCTCCTTAGCCGATGGAAGTTTGATCTGTAAGAACCAGGAATGGCTGTTCGGCTGCTTCTAGCCAGTGACACCACTCCTCTAGAGCCACCTTGATGGAGAGTAGTTCCCCGTTACCGACATCATAGTTTCTCAGCCGGTAAAAGCTTCTTGGAAAAAAAAAAAAAAAAAAAAAGCACATGGGTGTAGTTTGTTGGTTCAAGGTGGAACATTGAGACAGGACCGCCCCTAGTCCTATGTCGGATGAGTCGACCTCTACCAGGAACTGTCGCTGAGGGTGTGGTAGGATTAGGATGAGAGCGGAGGCAAAACGCTTCTTTAGCTGTATAAACGCCCTCGCCGCCCCCTCGTTCCAATAAAAACAAGCAGCAGGGGACGTTAGGGCATGTAGGGGTGCGGCGATTGTGCTGTAGTTCCTAATGAACATACGGTAAAAGTTTGAGAACCCCAGAAACCTCTGGACCAGTTTCCGACTAGTGGGGGTAGGCTACTGGGTGACCGCACCGACCTTCTCCTCATCCATCTGGATATTGTCCTCAGAGATGATGAAGCCCAGGAAAGAAACCTCTTGACGTGAAATTCGCACTTCTCTGGTTTCAGGAATAGCAGGTTGTCAAGTAGTCTCCATAGTACTTGACTGACGTGTTGAATATGAGCCTCCTCATTGGGTGAAAAGATGAGGATATCGCCCAGGTGCACAAACACAAAACGGTTACGCATGTCCCGGAGAACGTCATTAACCAGTGCCTGGAAAACAGCCGGGGCGTTGTCAATCCAAAAGGCATGACCAGATACTTGCAGTGACCACTGGGAGTATTGAACGCTGTCTTCCATTCATCACCCTCCCTTATCCTCACCAAATGATACGCATTGCGCAGGTCCAATTTGGTGAATATCTTGGCTCCCTTTAACAGTTCAAATGCCAAAGATATGAGTGGGAGGGGGTATTGGTTCTTTACCGTGATTTTATTCAAACCGCGATAATCAATTCAGGGTCATAGGGTCTTGTCCTTCTCCACAAAGAAGAACCCTGCTCCAGCAGGTGAAGAAGAAGGACGAATTATCCCAGCCTCCAAGGCTCCCTCAATGTACTCCCTTTTAGGAGCGGACAAGGAGTACAAATGACCCTTAGGGGCATAGCTCCTGGAAGGAGACCGACCGGACAATCGTACTCCCGATGAGGCGGTAGAGCTGTGGCCCGAGTCTTATTAAAGACCTCCTTAAGTCCCAAGTAACAGGCCGGTACCTTGGTCATATCTGGAAAGTCTCTCTTTGGGCTCTCCCTTTCGAAGGAGATGATCCCTAGATCACGCCTCCGGCTGGCCGGTATAAACATGGTGGAACAAGTCTGGTGCCATCTCAGTATCACGCCGCTGGCCCAGTCTATGTGTGGGTTGTGTTGGACGAGCCATGGGAATCCCAGGATTAATGGGTGTGAAGGAGTTGAACACGTGGAAACTCATTTCCTCCAAGCGTCCATCTGCCATGACTAGCTGGACAGGGTGAGTGATGTGGGAGACCTGACATCGTAGTCGGTCATCCAGGGCCTTGGCTTCCAGTATCTCAGGTAGCGGGTGTAGTCCTAAACCCATGCTCCTCGCCAATCCCTCATCCATGAAACTCTTGTCTGCTCCGGAGTCAAAGCAGGATGGAGAACGGATTTACCGGGCGAGATGAGTCTGGCTGGTGTCAAAATGCGAGAGGGTCTTCCCTTGGAGATTGTTCGGCTCACCAGTGCTCTCTTTACTAGTGAGCCTGGTCTTTTAGTGGACATCTAGCCACAAAATGTCCCAACTCGGAGCAATAGATGCAGCAGCCCTCCCTCATCCGGCGTTGTCTCTGTCTGAGACAGCCTGGTGCGTCCCACCTGCATCTGCTCCTCAGGTTCAGTTACAGCTGTCGCATAGAACGGATTCTGTCTCTGGGGTCCCACTGAACCCTGGATTGACCCTTGATTGGGAACGGGCCGTCTGTCATCTCCACGGGGTGCGGTTGCTGACAGTTTCTGTTCCCATTCCCTCTCACGGAGTCGGTTGTCGATCCGGGTGGACATGGCGATAAGAGTCCAAATTTGGTAATTCCAGCAGCGCTAGTAGGTCCTTGATGCGGTCCGACAATCCACCTTTGAAGGTGTCGAATAGTGCTCCAAACGCTGTCGGCCGCCAATGTCCGACACTCAACAGCGTAATCAGAACTCTGCCGGTTACCCTGGTGAAGACTCGTGAGTGCATGGGCCTCTCGACCCGGAGAGGTCTGATGGAAAAATTTTCTTAAAGTCTCTGTGAAGGTTCTCAAAGACTGGCAAATGGGTGCCTCTCTGACCCATTCCACCGTCGCCCACGCTTCAGCCCGTCCGGATAGGTACGATATTACGTACGCCACCTTGGACTACTCTGTCGGGAAAGAAGCGGATTGGAGTTCAAAATGCTGGCCACACAGAGTTAGAAACGCACTGCAATTCTCCGAAAAAACGTTGAGGCCGGGAGAGGTGAATCATTGTGTGAGTAGCACTCGGGATGATAACTGGGGCGGCTACTGCTGCTAGCTGACTCGTAGTGCTAGGCTCCCATGGGGTAGTAGTCGAAGGAAGTAATGCCTGGAGGTGTGTCCCCCGCTGTTGGAACTGTCTGGTCAGCTGGTCCATCTGACGACTGGTAGTACCCTGGAACACCGTCTGACCGTCCGTCAGGGATCGAACTCCTACGCACACAGCTGACAGCAGTTCCTCCAGAGCTTGGAGGTGAGCGCCCTGTGCGCAGATCGCCGAGCGAACGGTCTCCGAGTCGGCTGAGTCCAGGTTATTGGCCAGTTCGTACTGTAACGGTACGACCAGTACACACGGGGAGAGAGACTCAATAGCATGACTCAGAGACAGAATGATGAAAATATACTTTACTGGGTCTTGGTGGTAAAGTAGATATACAGCAGAACATGCAGGGAAAGTCCAAGGGCAGCATCGGATCACAGAAACAGGGTAGATGCACAGGTAGGTCCTCAGCGTAGCCGAACAACAAGTAGGGATCAGGCAAAGACAGAGTCAGGTCACGGAAACAGGATCGAGGAAACTGGGGAATCAGGAAATCGGGAAACTGGATCAACGCTGGACCTCCCGACATAAATGAAAGAAGTCGAACTGGCAACACAACACACAACACACAGACTATATACACCAGGAAGTGGGAGGGGATAACGAGACACAGGTGGAGACACTAACGAACAGAGTGGAGACAGCTGGGGACCAGAAGTAAGAACAACAGACACGAGAGGGAACATGCAGTTAACACAATAAAACAAGAAACTCAGACATAACATAAAACATCTAGCGAACGGGACGGGACCTGATAATTAAAGAATAACCACTCTGAAATCAATATGTTGCACGTATGTTTGCATTATTTTGATTGCTTGATTGATTGATTGAAGTATTGTCCAATTAAAGTAAAAAAGATATGTAAAAAACATTTTTGATGTTGTCTGTTTGTAAAGACATACAATGTTGTTACTATTATAATGAATATATTTCTTTCTTCAAATAAAGATAAAATTAAAGACACTAATTCTTGAAGCAATGTTCATAAGTCTAAATACAAGGGCACTCAGATAATATATAGTCAGCTCACATGCTTGTCTTATTAATACAACTATAGTCACATGAATTAAACATGATGAATGATTATGTCATCAGAGAGAACCAGGTCTGTTCTTGAAACAGGTTCATATTAGAGATAAGTCTTTAATTTCAATTTCCCCTGTGTGATAAGTACATTTATCATACATCTGGGTAAAGTTAGAGCCTAAACAGAAAATCTGAGCCATCAACATGCTCCACACCCACAGACTTTAATGTGACACTACAGGAAGTGTTTGTTTCACTGACAGTATCTCAACAGTGGAAGAAAATCAAAGTCAAGGCAATGACAATAAATACTGAATGTAAACAGTGAAAGTGAGAATAACATGACTCATAATCTGGAACCATGACATCGTATGATAATCTGGATATCATTAATAATCTGTTATCCCATAATCTATTTGTGAGCCTCACCCGCTCACCCAGGGAAATAAAAGAGGAAAACCGGCTCAGGGAAACAAAAGATGTTTATTAAGTGGCAGCGGTCATTCGTTCTGCTCTCCTCCACACCCGCTCGCTCTCTCTCTCTTTCACTCGTGATCTGCCCTGATCAGGCGTGTTCAGGGCGGTGTGGCTGTCTGCTCTCCTCCTCGGGATCCTGCCTACTGCAAGAGACTGAAGCAGGTTACCAGCATGCTTGTATTGTGTGGGTTATTAACTGATTCTGACCAGCTGTCCGATCCCCAGCTGAGCCACTCCCCCGCAGACGGTGCCGTGACCACGCCACCCCCCTTCCCTCCAGCGAGCGTGAGAGGAAGTCCGCCACGACCATCTGGGTCCCCGGCCTGTGGACCACTCTGAAGTTAAAAGGCTGCAACGGCAGATACCACCGAGTGATCCGGGCGTTGGCATCCTTCATGCGGTGGAGCCACTAGAGCGGGGCGTGGTCGTACCAGAGGGTGAAGGGGAGTCCCAGGAGATAATAAAGCAGGGCGCCGACCGCCCACCGGATGGTGAGACACCCTTTTTCCACCGTGCTGTACCGTGTCTCCCGCTGAGCCAGCTTTCGACTGATGTACAGCACGGGGAAGTGGACCCCTTACACCTCCTGGGACAACACGGCCCCCAGCCCGCTGTCCGAGGCGTCCATCTGTAACACAAAAGGGAGATAAAAGTCAGCAGTGGCTTACCACAGAGGGCCCGCTTCACCTTCTCAAATGCCCGCTCCGTGCTCCGTCCACAGGACCGGATCTGAGGCACCCTTCCGGGTCAGGTCAGTCAGGAGGCTGGTCAGCTCAGAAAACGCTGGAATGAACCACCTGTAATAGCCCGCCAGCCCCATACCTGACCTCTGTTTTCGTCTTGGCCGCCGGACAGGCTGCAATGGCTGCGGTCTTCTCTACCTGTGGCCGCACCTGCCCGCCGCCCAAGTGGTACCCCAGATACCGTACCTCCCTCCGCCCGTCTTCGGGTTAGCCGTGAGCCCCGCTCTCCTCAGGGACTTGAGCACTGCCCCCACCTGCTGCAAATGCGCACTGCTATAATGGGATAACACACACACACGCACGCACACACACACACACACACACACACACACACGCACACACATTCCCTCACTGTCTTACACTTTTTTAGATGGTTTTCTGAACATTTTGTTATGGTCTAAGACAGACTTTGTTGTATATTTCAATACAAAAATATTTTGAATGTGTGTGTTATTCAGGATGGCAGTAACCTGCAGATTTTGGGTTTGGTGAAGTCAGACGAAGGATTTTATCAGTGTGTAGCTGAAAACTCAGCCGGCAGCTCACAGGCGATGGCTCAGCTGCTGCTCCGAGAGCCAGGTAGGAACACACACAGACACACACACACACACACACACACACACACACACACACACACACACACACACACGGATGATACATGTGATGTAACTCTCAGTTCTCGTTGATAAAAACAGCCTGCTATCATCACCTGTTGTCTTCATCCCTGTCTGACATAATTTCCTCTCTGACCTTGCTGTATTTCCTGCGATATCACATCTGCGCAACTAGTTTGCAACCTTTTGTGGTCAGTTTTATTCTTTAAAAAAAATATTTTTTCTCACGTTATGTATAAAATAAACTGAATGTATCTATTGACAAAGCTCATGTCGGTCTACGCTTCAGAAGCACAAACTGCTGTTCTTTCAATTATATACTGTAGTTTTGAATATGTTCCTACTGGATTGTAATGCATGCTTTGCAATTTACATGAAAAATTAGACCGTTATGAGAGCAAGTGGGCTTGTTATTTTAAAGCTTGCTGACAAACATTTGGCACATTTTCTTTAAAGAGCAAAAATCAATTCATTTCATTGGATGAAAAATACAAATACTAAAAATAACTATTTCTCGCTAATACAGTGTAAAAAAACAGGTAGACAGGAAACATGGAGGGGACTGCAGGGAGGTTCTCTTGCTCTGTGGAAAAGGATGAGGAAGTGGTGGGGTGAACGAGCTGTGGCCGAAAGCTGCTTCTGTTTCTGGTGCTTGTAAGTTTCCACCTGGAGCAGGATGGGAAAAAATGTCAAAAATAATCTAGTCGGAGTCATAAATAGTGATGCTGCAAGAGAAAAATCTGTGACTTATGACACATTGTCTTTAGATGAGAGAGGGAGTCAGACTTTAGTAAGTTTGAAGTATTTTCAGTCATCTAATGACTGGTAGGCGTTAGTTGAATGTTTACCACTTCCAGTCAAGCTCCTCCCCGTGTTAATGCTTATGGGGCTCAAGGCCGGGGCCCGTCAACTCAAAGGGGCCCATGTTGCTCGGGGAAAGAAACAAAACATGGTTGACTTTGTGTGGCAGTCTCGACTTGTGTGTGTGTCTGTGAGTGGACATGCCTGCATTATGTGAGAGAGCTGGATATTGGCCGACAGTGAGCTTCTGTATGGTATGTGTAAGCTTCACTGTGGTCTGACATGCAGGGCTGACCTGCACACTTGTCGCCCTTCAGCCTCAGGGACCTGGCGTCTGCTCCTGTGCTGCGGGCACAGACCCCCAAAGTCTGCCGAGGTCTGTCGGCCCTGACGCTGGGATGCCCTCCAGCACTTGTTTATTACTATTTCTCATACTTTTATTGTCCTCATGCTAAAAGTGACTGTAAATCCACATTTCAAAGCAGATATTTAAACAATATCTTATCCTATCCTAGGGGTTAGCATCTTTGTCACCTTTTGCATCCCTGATGAAGATTATATGACTTGTGTTTGGTGCTGCAACATGCTGTGATAAAATCAAACTGCAGTTGTAAAGGATTTTTGATGCAATACTGTGTGCAAATTAAGCGTGTGTGATGTGTGTGCAGGTTGGACAGGCTGCTAGTTGAGTAGTGATTGTTGTTGAAGGAGGGCTTTGGTACTTTCATACGGCCCTGCGTGCAACATGTCATGTGCCTCCATATTTTAATGACATCACAAAATGGTTGGTGAATTCACCTGGGTTAATACATGAGCTCTAACATCAAGCGAGGACTCAATGCGGAGCTTGTGCTCTGTTCTGATGTGACACTGAGTCACAGCTGACACAACAGCAGGAGACGTCTGCTTTTGGCAAAGTTATTGTTGTTGTTCGTGTCCCAGTTAAAATTCAGTTAGTCATGTGGTCTGACAGCAGTTACTACTAGTTACACACACACACACACACACACATACATACACACCCACTGAAGACAGGCTCACCCAGTCTGCAGAACATCTGAGTCAGCACGATAGAATCACTCTGCATCTAAATGGACGTATGTGTGTGTGTGTGTGTGTGTGTGTGTGTGTGTGTGTGAGAGAGAGAGAGTATAAAAAAGGGTAAGAGACCGTTATATATTCACATTATATTGTTCTTTTGATCCTGGAGGAACTAACTAAGTAACTAACTAACTAACTAACTAACTAACTAACTAACTAACTAACTAACTAACTAACTAACTAACTAACTAA
>CALSBV010010691.1:174013-188540 GCA_943590825.1 Bovichtus diacanthus | reverse complement strand
CTTCTCCATGGCTTCTCCGAACTCCTCCCACACCCGCTGCTTTGCCCACATGAGGGAGAGGGGGGGGGTGCCACGTTGCTTCTTCGGGCTATGCCCGGCCGGGCTCCGTGGCAAACCCGGCCACCAGGCGCTCGTTGACGGGCCCCCCTTCCAGGCCTGGCTCCAGACGGGGGCCCCGGGCTTCCTCCGGGCAGGGTCACACCTCCTCTTTTTTGATGTTGCATTGGGGTTCTTGAACCATTCTTTGTCTGGCCCCTCGCCTGAGACCAATTTGCCATGGGAGACCCTACCAGGAGCACTAGGCTCCCGACAACACAGCCCTCAGGTTCATAGGAGCACCCAAACCCCTCCACCACGGTAAGGTGATGGTTCTCGGAGGGAGTATTGAAACAAATAATGTTTTTTTTTTTTTTTCTTTTTTTATAATATTCCCCACCCTGGCTATAAGTAAAGCTTTGTGTTATTAAAACTACTGTTCTGAAGGTGAAGAAGGAACTTTCACTCTCACATTTACTTTAAGTTTTAGAAGTCTATTAAAGGGGTGATTCTTTTTTTAGTTGTAATAAAATGTTCCTCTAACACTTCCCCTTGACTGACATGTAAAACCCTCAGCTGAACACAGATAGTTTTGTTCTCTGGAGAATTTGTTCAAAGTCATTCTGTGAGAAACAGGGATACACTGAACGAGGGCAGGTTTTGAAAACATGGGTTCACCAAAACAATATGGGGGTGGAACTTTATTTCTTTCCTTTCCCTAAACAGCGATTACTTTTAATAAGGGGTTTTAAAATGCACAGAAATTCTGTTTTGGTTCAGTGAGGTGTATTGCAGAAACTCTACTCTCCCACGCTAAAAAACAACATCTGCCTGCAACAATGAAACCCAACCGCAGACTGAAATCAAAATGTCAAGGTATCCCTTTCAGGATGTTTACAATCATGTTTGTCGGATTTGTCACCCAATTAAGCGTGAACGGCATTACCCCCGCCGACTCCCTGGGGCCTGCTGGAATACATTGACATTCAGAGCGAGCAGACGGACTGAGCCCACTCAGTCCCTGCAGTGATCCACCAGCTCTGGACATTCAAACACTGACCACATTTTCACAGCATAACACAGAACAAGCTGCCTTCAGTCCAACAGACACCAGTTGAGGGTCATAATATTTTATGTGAGGTGTTTACCTCATGCAGAGTCTTAGATATGGTGATATCGGTCCATTTGGTCCAACTTTCTGAACATCTACTGAACCAGTTGACATTACATTTGCTGTAAATTTTCTGGCTCCCCAGAGGATGAATCCTAATGATTTGAGTCATACCCTGACCTGTTCTCTAGCGCCACGATCAGCACAAGATTTTCACTTATTGTACAGTTAAAAATATTTTAATGCAATTTGCATGACTCCCAGTGGCAGAAACCTGGACACCATTCTTCCCCGACCTTTGCCTATAGGCTAAGAGAAGAACACTTTCTCCTGCTGCTGGTAGAAGACAGATGGTGCTGCAAGAAATTTCCTAAAATAGAAAATCGATTTTTAAATAAGTTAATATTAATTTAATTAATTCAAATCAGGCTCTTTAACTTCCATTTAAATTAGGAGTAATAAGAATGGCCTCTTCTGGGATCTGATAATCTGAAATACTTACCTACCTAACTATACTCGTCCAAATTAAAGAACAAAACACATCATTTGTAACTGCGCTCCAGAACGACACATATACAGTCAGTGTTTTGTGATCCGACACTCCTATCAGCCGGACATCATCGTCAGTGCCTTCCAAAGCCGCTAAATATCAATGTTGGAAAGTGATGTGATAATGTATAGTCAAGGTTCGGGTCAAATCAAGGTGTAGGTTAAAATAAGTATTTAGTTAAAGTTAAAAAAAACTTTGGTTTGTATTAAAATTAATTATTCATTTGTCAACATAGTTCTTATAATAAGCATTTGGGTAGGACTGGGTAACAGTCATGGTCTTGGTTAGGCAAAACCAATGTTTACAGTTGGTGGGAGACATCTTCCCTCTCACTGGTTCTATAACAGTCACCTGACTTCCTCCTGTCCCTCCATACAGACAGTCTAGAGGGGGCTTTTTCATTTGCATGTATACTAATGTTGTTTTGGAGCATTTGCTGAATGGATTTATGCCTCAAATAAATGTCTCAAATGAGAACCTAAATAATTTGCAGTAGTTCTGCTGCAATTACTGTGTGGTCCACCTTAACCTAACAATTCAGGATATTTGTGTAACTGGAAAGTATCCCAATAACATGCACCTTTCAACATGTACCTGTGAGACAACATTGAATCCATTGATGGATGTGCCAATGGCTCTTAATTTGAAGAGTTCAGGTAGGGTCTTCATGTTATTCCCAACATAGGTCCTCGCACCTGTCAAATCAGTCAGAATACTCTATGTGGGCTGTTCTGAGCCTTTAATTGGTGCAAAACAAAAAGTATGCCAGGTGTATGCTCACTCTTTTGAAATTGATTGATGTCTAATATGAATTTAAACTGAGTTTTTCAGTTAAAGTTATTATATTGGTGATGGGGATCAGGCTGAGTAATCAACCGCTCCATTACCATTGATTATAAACTGAAGATAGGTGTAATTATTTAACTTTTGAAACTACTTATTTCCCTAACAGGTACTTGAAGATGTATTTCCCTGAAATCCCCTCTGTATTTATGAGAAATACTGGTTGTCACCGTCACTAACAGGCTCTGAAGGAACTTGTGATTTCCTCTGGCACGTCATGTCAGATTTAACAAGCGGTTTCATTAGCCAACGCTGGGATGTGAGCTTTGAGGCCTGTCCTGGCGTGAACCTTAAAAACTTCTTTAATCACATCTCTAACTCCATGGTGACAGTTGAGGAAAAAAAGAACGGAGTCCTGGTTGTGAGTCTGAATGCTTGACATTTTCACAATATGGAGCATTACCACAGGGCAGTTCAGGAAAGTGAATTAATCCTCTGCAGTTTTCTCGAGTTCAAAGAGAGCGAATTACTGGAATACAAAGAACTCACACCAAACAGACCGACTGAATTGTAGTTAGATTATCGGCAGGAACTTCATGTACAAAACGACCAAACACCTCAACACCTTCACTAACCAGACAATAAACCCTGTAAAAGAGAATGAATCCAGTCTCTGGGAGGAGAAAGCCACAAAAAACTGCCTTAAAAAGAAAACAATGCAGTCCAAACACAACTCGCATGGGTAGGTTATTGTATAAGTTTCCATTTATACTAATCAAGAGCCCATCAGCAGGAGCTTAGTCATAAATTAGAATAGCATGCTCATTAGTGTCACAGACTGCAGTGACAGACGCACTGTGGGAGCTTGAATCTGGGAGTCTACCTTGAAGCTTCTACTAAAGCTATAAAGTCTGAACAATAAACATGTAAACTTTCTATTAAGGTGCATTAGCCTAGTTAACTAATGAACGTAACAGCAACAACAGTAACGTGTTGTTAATATTAGCTGAGTCATTATTAGCCAACAATTTCAGGTATACTTAGTATAAGCCAGTGAACTGCAGCTGTGGGTGCTATAGGTTCACTGCGCCCAGCGGAGAAATGGTTCCTGTAAAACGATTTTTCTGTTTGTGTACGGACTAATCAATGAGATAAAATGGGTTAAATGGTGAGCTTTAGAGGTGCCGGTGACTTTTTGCCATGGTGGCAGTTTAGGGATAATTATGTTGGTCTGTCAGATGGTCGGACCACTTTGGGCCGGACTGATATATCTCAGTATCTATTGGATGAATTGCCCTGAGTCCTACTGAAACTTCATAGAGACATGCATGTCTCCCTCAGGAGGAATTGCAGTAACTTGCACGATCCCCTGACTTTTCCCTCAGCACCATCATCAGGCCAACATTTCTATTTGTACAATACCTGCAAAACTAAAGACATTTCCATCAGCCCTAGCTGTACTTTGTGTTTAGTGCTAATTAGCAAATGTTAGCATCTTAACACGTTACATTGAAATAATGAACATAATAATTGTCAGCCTGTTGACATTGTCCCTGTAGGTATGTTAGCATGCTGACGTTAGCATTTAGCTCAATGTACCACTGTATCTAAGTACAGCCTCACAGAGTCGCTAGCATGGCTGTAGACTCTTAGTCTGGTTTATACTTTGAGATGAGCTTCTTCCCCCTGCTTCCAATCTTTATGCCAAGCAAAACTAATAGTCTCCTGACTATAGTTTCATACTTAATGGAAAGTTACCGATTCTAATATTGATCTTCTCATCTCGTCTGCAAGAAAGAAAACTACAGCATTTCCCGGAATCTGAAAGTATTCCTTTTTTAAGGAACATTTAAAGAATGCAGATGATCCTGGTTACCCTATTCAAATGCCTAATAAATTCACCTTTGATACATTTCAGCAAATTATCCGCTGGTTTACTCGCTCATTGAATTAGCGAACACTATAACCTTCATCAACTGATGTATAGAAACTGATAACCAAACCATTATCTCCTCTTACTACTGCTGACATTAATTGTTCTGCTCTTTTTCCTGTCGACCCATAATTTACAGCTCCTAGCTCCGCTCCCAAAGATTTGACAGTGATCAGTCGCGAGGGACGACCCCGCGCCATTTTAATCAGCTGGCAACCGCCGATGGAGGCAAATGGACGAATCACAGGTGAGGATGCACACAAACACACCAACCACTAAACTTCACTACTCATCCAAAGTACACATTCCCTGTTACAATGCACACACACTGTCAGAGGTAATAGTTTTTTTGATTTTCAATTATCCTGCTGACTTTTTTTTTCTCAATAAAAAGTTAATAGCATCTGTAAAATGTCTAAAAAGTATACCAAAATACTATACTTTTTTCTTACAATATCAAAACACTGTTCAGAAATACAACAATTCAGTTGTTGCACTGTGTATCCAAACACACACACAGACACACACACTTTCTTCCATTGTTCTCTCTCTCCTCCTCTGGGTGATCGACCCAGCTGTAAACCCGTCTTTTTAACGAGCTCTGCTACTCCTGCAGCGTCCTGGAGGACAGATCAAATGCTCCCTGCAGGGATAACAGCACAACAAAGCACAAAACACACACACACACACACACACACACACACACACACTGATCAGATATTTATTTATACATATTCTTCTCATTCATATTATTTTGTCTAATTGCGTAAAAAAAATTTCTTAAATTGTAAACTTGTTTGTTAAACTGTAATGCAAAATTCTGTATACAAACATGTTCAATTAATAAAATGAATATGCTTTCTCTGGTCTTATATTACAATATAAGATGTCTTTGGCCCTAAATTCAAATTCTTAAGTAATGAATGTTTTTCCCTGATGCAATTGTTAACTGTACTGCATTGTGGATATAAATATAACTCTTATTAATCGTATAATGGATTGTTTGTCAGGTTACATCCTGTACTACACGCTGGATAAGAACATGCCGATAGATGATTGGGTGATGGAGGCGATCACGGGGGACCGGCTGACTCATCAGGTCGTGGATCTGAACCTCGACACGGTTTATTACTTCAGGATTCAGGCCAAGAACGCCAAAGGAGTCGGCCCGCTGTCTGAGCCCGTCCACTTCAGGACCGCCAAAGGTCTGTCAGAGTGTGTGTGTGTGTGTGTGTGTGTGTTTGTGTGTGGGACTAAATATCAAGAGGGGCTTTATCCCTAAATGTATTCCTTTGTTCTATATTTATTAAGTTTTCTGACTCTCTCTATTGCTGTTTCAGTGGAACATCCAGACAAGATGGCCAATGATCAAGGTATGCTTTTTGTATGTGTGTGTGTGTGTGTGTGTGTGTGTGTGTGTGTGTAGACTTTTACAGTGATCTGTCATTATGTCTCTCCCTGAGTCATCTCTTCTGATTTTTCAGTCATCAATAAATCATATTTAATCTTTATAATTTCTGTGTGTGTAATCATACTTGTTATTCAAACAGGCTTCACATTCTTGATTTTAAAATCCCTCTTTAGATCTTCTCATTTCATGTACTTTTATCAGATCACTTCTGATTCAAGTAATGATAATGAGTAATTTGATTCAAACCTTGTCTGATATTCAGGAAGGGCAGGAAGGCTGAAGGGAGAGCTGAGAGGAGGGATGAGCTCAGTGGGATTGGTTAAAATCACAGTCTTAGTCTTAAAAGTCATTTACCAAGAGAAAGAGACAAATAAGAAAAATGTGAAAAAAGAGGCAGTTTCTCCACTTTATTTTCACTTTATACGAACAACCCCGACTCATCAAGCTGAAGGAAAGTCGTTTGTTATTTGAGTGGCAAAAAAAAAGGCGAGAGGAAGAAGATCCTTTTGTAGTTATTAATTCAGACTCATGAGAGGCGATGGAAAAGAGCTGTTTACCATATATAAGTTGATGAAATGCACTCAGACATAATGAATGCTCTCTCTGTTTCATGGTTCTATTCATCAGCCCCAGCCATCAGAAGGGACATGGTGCTAATGAACATTTAAAACTTTTTTAATTTGCGTCACTAAACTTAAACTAAGAGAACATGACAAATATTTATTTAGTTTTTGATATTTAATCGTAATGAGCATTCATATCATTCTAAACCAGATTCTCACTAACAGACTGTTGGTAAACTGCATCATGACATGCACATAAATCATTCAGTGTTGTATCATTGATACTCAAAGCACACAAACTGAGAAGACGCTCGTACGTGAGGCTGCACCGCACGCAGTGCTTTAAATACAGTATATAGTCCATGATGCTAACATGCTCACAATGGCATTGCTAGCATGCAGATGCTAAGCAGGTATAACCATATTTTCAGTGCAGCTGGACTTAAGTGTAGTGAAGCGACAGGGACACTGAATCAGAGAGTCTCAGCTCCGGTGTCACGTGTTAAATGGTGCTCTTTGTCACTGGCGTGTTTGTGTGTGTGTGTGTGTGTGTGTGTGTGCGTGTGTGTGTGTATACACTACCGTCTCTCTCCATATAAATCAGAAGTGCTGTCAGGGGAGAAGGGAAGATTGATGTTCAGCCTTGTTACTGTGAACCTTACGCCGTAAACACACAGAAATATACACACTGTATAATGCACAAAGAGAGCCTGAAAAGAACAAAAATAATAATAATAATGATTCATGTGTGTGTGTATGTGTGTGTGGGTATGTCAGAGACATGAAGATTTTAAAATCCAGCTTTAATCAAACTTGTTTTTGTAGCTTCAAACTGCGAGGAAATCATCAAATCTGCTTCATATTTTAGAGCACTCAAACTCACCACGGCCAGCTTTTAGTTTTAAAATGTTTGAGAATTATGTATGTGGCTTTAAATTTCTTTGAGTTGTGGAGGTCTTTAGATTCACTTTTCTTATGGAGGTTTTGGAAATCTCTTTCATCCGTTTTCAATGTCTATTCTCTGGCAGCCACGATGATGATCTGTTTCTGACTCTTTCAAATGTCCTCCTTCAGTGTTCCAAATTCACCCAGAACAGTGATTTAGCCTCTTTTCACTTAGTTTGACCATGTAGGAGAAAACAAGCTAACATTTTAGCCTATATTTGTGACTCTACACTGGGCTACGAGGACATTTATACAAAGAACAGGTCCGCCTCCTTCAAACATTTTCAAACCAACGTGGTGCTAAAACATCACTCCTGTCTCTGCTGATTGGATGTTAAAGGTAGGGGTTCAGCAGGTTTCCCTTTGACACTTATAACACTGGCTTTATCAAGGGGCTAAAAAAAGAAAAAACTTGCTGTCAGGCCCCTGTTGACCCCCATCCCCCTCCCCCCAGCCCTACAGCCCGCTCCCTCTCGCTTTGCATTGTGTTTGTACCGTGTGGCCTCCAAATTCTCATTCAGTAAACAGCTGACTATACATGGGAGCTTTCTTATTTACCCAGAGATCCAGAAGCCAAGAAAGTTCTCCCGCTGCAAAATACTACTACAAGCCTGCAAGTCCTTACTAAGGGAACTATTCCAAAAACCAGTGGATAGTTAGTATCCTGGCAGCAAAGTAGTTTGTTTCCTAACAAGGAACCATCTCTCTGTCCAATCCCCCTTTTCCATCTGCAAAATGACTCTCAGTGTTTCCTTCTTCAACTCTGCCGTTTCCTGTTTCTTTTCACGTTCCCTGTTTTTATTTGTCATACTCCAGGTCGAGGGGGGGACCACGCCTACTGGCCGTCTGACAACAACCTAATTGACAGGAGCAGCATCAACGGTAACACACACAAACACACACACACACACACACACACACACACACACACACACACAGTTCTTTCTGCTTGACCGAGTCTGAAAGTAGAATTACATTTGGGTTCATTCTGGGACCTTTTACTGCATTGAAACCAAATCTCCGAGGAGCTGAGCTAATTGTGTGTGTGGGGGATATTCTGCAGCATCATTAGATTATCACAGCGACTCAGTTTGTTTTCTTTGATCACTCAGCTCAGTCATGTCTAAATTTAGTTTAATGACTCGCTGCATCCTGACGAGGAGCTGCAGCTCGCTGATTTACAGTCCGTTAGAATTGCTTCCTGTCTTTTGTCGTATCGCTGCCGGCAGAAAAAATTAATTAGATTCACTATCTCAACATCAATCAGTGTTTTTACTAACTGGAGAAAATTGTCTTTATGGAGGAGCAGAATTATAAGAGTGCGGTGCAATATAAATCTCCTGCTTGTAGATTTTTATATAATGCCACAAACAACAACAATATTATTGATAAGGATTTTTGAGTTGGACAATGACAGGCAACAAGCTTCTAGTTTTTACAACAAAGAATAACAAACTTAAATATGATTATTCTGATAATGGTAATGAACGATTGTTATGACAACATTACACTTTTCATATTTATATGAGAACATTTTTACTATTTTAAATTGTTCTTTTAAATATAATTTATGCTCACATAAACAGATATCTTTCTTTAAGACTAACAATATTCTCCAAAGAAAGGTATATTAAGAAAAGAATATAGCATTAGCTATGGTGTGATAATATTACTTATAACTCCACTGTAACCTAATATTACCAAGAATAGGCCTAATACTCATACTAATGCTACTGGTAATGCTAATTGTTATTGTAATGTAGGCTACTAAAAGTAGCCTAATACCCTTGCTTTTTATAATTATTTTTAGTGTCCGTTATGTACCGGGTGAGTCTGTCGAACGTCCCGAGCTGTTATTGTGGGGCACTGCTCACGCTGCCATTGTCTTGAACGAGGACGTCAATGAGTGACTCAAGTCGAGACAAGCTGGCAGCTATACTCACTGAACAAGACCGAATGAAGCGCTCCCTCGAGCTGGGATGTCGGCTACTTGCCCAGGAAAACATTGAAGCAGTCAAATCACATTTCTGTAACATCGTGTTGGCCTTCCAAAGCCTACCTACATACATGGTTACATAGAATGAAGGAGGGAGCACCGATTGAATCTAACTTGAAACAGACTGAACGGCAGGATAAGGATGCATTCATATTTCTTCTCGGATGGTCGTTGGAAAGTCCTTCTTCCGACTTCATGAGCTATAAATCATAATGTGAAAACAGCACGAACGCTACAAACAAGATGTGTTTTACTGCTCAGAGCATTTAATCAACATGTTGTTTACTCTTACTCCGACTCATGAATGCAACACTAATTCCCTCTGGATCGTTGGTCAGTGACATTTCTGTAATATCCTGTTGAGCTTACATAGCCTACCTACACACAAGTGGGATGCTGAACCAATGCAATGACATTTATGTTTGATCTTTATTTATGTACACTTAAACATGATGACTGGAAGCTCGTTGAAGTTTTGTGGGACGTGCAGCACTCGCTGCGAAACATGCACTAAAACAGTGTTCACGGATTTTGAAAAAGTATCAAAACTCGAAAGGTTCAAAACATTTACATGTATCAACTCGCCCATCACTCGAAGCCAATGATAATATTACAGGCAATTATAACATTAATTCAAATGTAATGCTAATGTTATACTCGTGCTAATGCTAATGCTAACAGTCCTTACACTAATGCTAATAGAAATTCTCTGCGACACACTATGCTAACACTGAAAGCTTACTGCTGCTGGTAATAACACTGAAACTACTGCTAACGCTAATGCTAACAATACAAATCATGTGTGTCTCTTTCTGTTTAAAGAGAAACAGTTCAGTGACCCCTCCTCCACAGAGAGTTCAGAGGTCAGGGTCTATAGCTGGCAGTGTTTTGGTGTCTTATAGTTGAGCAGCATGTGTGTGTGTGTGTGTGTGTGTATGTGTTTAATTTTGTCAGTGTTGTCGTCGATCATAAATCCTTCCTCTCTGACCTCCGCCCTCCTCAGGCTTTATGGTCGGTCAGTGAGGGCAAAGCCTCGTTCATCACCTCTACCGTATTTCATCTTTAACACGGTGTCATCCTTTAGGTTGCAGAGCTTCCTCTTACTTGAAAAAAGACCTCCTGATAATATTCACCCTGAACTCCTCCCACCAGGTCAGAGTTCTGTCGAGCTCTGTGTTTACTGTCTATATAGTGCCATCCTTTGACAGTGTCTGGCTGGAGGTCTGGGAGTAGCACAGTTTGGCAGCTGATACAGTACACCTTCACTAAAATGTCATTATTCTCTCCTCATTTTCTCCAGGAGGTGAAGTTGGCTGTTTTCAGAGCTGATTGCTCTATACCAGTCAAACTGTTAAAGTTTTTTTTAAAATAGCAGCTTTGAGTAAAAGCAGTTTTTTAGATGGGTTATTAATGGAAGACATTACCATCTTGAAACCTCTTGTTGCTCTGAAACTTCATCGAGCTGAAAGGTATCACAGCCATCTGACCTCACAAGAAAAGCTTCACATCTGTACAAAAAGGATTGACACTGTCACTGTCATTATCACTTAAAGGACAAGTGAGTAGGCTTTCGTGGGATTTATTGACAGAAATGGAATATAATGTTTATAACTATATACTGTTTCCACTAGAGTATAATCACCTCAAACGGCTATGTTTCTACAGTAGCTCAGAACAGACACACCCACACTGGCTCTCGAGAGTGCTTTGCACGATTGTACGTTACCTAAAGGCCGCCCGAGGTTGTCCAAATGTTTGGAAAGGGAGGGGTGAGCGAGGGGTATCCAGTTGGTTGTATTCTGCAATTTCAACGCTAGATGGTGTTAAATCCTAAACACAGATCTTTTAATCACACTTAACAAGGAACCAAAAGGAAAAACCGTAACGACAGTTTAACAATGTATTAAAGGAATTTAATTTTAAATTAATATATTTAAGTTCTTCTTTAGTTATGACTGACTGTCAAACTAGATAATAAAGAAAGTTCTGGGGCATTAATTCTCTGTATGTATGTGTGTTATATGTATGTTTTACAAAGGCTTGAACCTGAGCCAGGCAATACAACAATGATAGCAATCATATCACATCATCCATACAGGGTTCGTGGTTTGCAGCTGGAATTCATGTATCTCTTGTAAAATGCTATGCTTTTTTTTTTAAAGAATATTTTTATATCAAAATCCCTCTTTTCTTTTCCTATTATACAAAACATATTTTTGCTGATTTATCTTGATCTCTGGCCCGGGAACATAAATGTATCCAATCACATGTGATTTGTGGTGACAAGCTAACCCCGCCCAGTATATAAAACCACTCGACCTCTAGCTTAGCCAGGTAGCTAGCAGAGCAAGATCATAGCAGCGGGTGTGTTTGGTTTTCAGCTGAAACTTTGATTGAATTTCCAAGAAATGTGGTAGTAGTCTAATTCATTCGTTTAGTCTTACTCTTACTGACTCCTTATCTAACCACGGGGGTGAGGGAGGTGTGTGTGGAGGCAGCAGTCTCGTTCACAGACTAATATCTCAACAACTACCCATTAGATTGCGATCACATTTCCTGCTCCCCAGAGGGAGGACACTTTTTATTTGAACTTCACTCTAGCACCACCTTGAAGGCAGGAACACATGTCAGCAAAGGGTCAGGTTTCTGTTTGAAATGACAGGAAACTTGTTTTAAAAAGGGAAAAAAGATGATGAAATCTAACTTAGAAAAAGAAAAGAAAGTGATATTGTGGTCCCCGTGCTGCAGCTGTAAGCTGTGATGGATTGTGGTTTTCATTGAAAGAGACGATGGAATGGAGAGAGAAAGAGAGAGAGAGGGAGGTGAAAGAGGTAAAGTGCCTCTATCACACATATTTTTCTTGATCCGTCTTTCCTCCATCTCCTCCCTCTCTCCTCCCTTCCACCTACGTTTATGCCCTTTCTCTTTCTCTTACCCCTCTCTATCATCCTTTTGCTTCCCACTCCGACTTCTTCCTCTTCTGCCACTCTCTCTTTCTCTCCTTTAACACACTTTCCTTTCCTCTCCAGACTTCCTGCTCCTCCTGTGTTTCCCATTTTCTCTCCGCTCCAAGGTCGAGTTAATGAATGACAGAGAGTGTCATCAATTCCCCTTTCTGCCTTTACACCTGTCATACACTCACTCTCACACATACACACACACATTGTGTATTGATTGGGACAGCAGCAGCAGCTTTGTGTTTTCAGTCCAATAAGACGACTTGGGGCTTGATACCAGAGGCTCACATTTTCTATCTGTGTGTCTTTAAATCACTGCAATTTAAAACAGAATTATGTCATTTGGCTAAATAAGTGATTTTATTTTGAATATGGACCATACATTTCAATTAAAAGACTTAAATAAAATGAATGAATAGCATCATGTTTGAATGTATTGATTAGCGTATATTTCTGTTTCAGATGCATGTTCTGTGCTCTCCCCTCTCAACATCTCAAAATGCAGATAACAGTTTAGATTAACAGAAAATAATTAATTTAAATCTTGAGTCCAAATGTCATTTCTCCACAATAGAAAATATCTATAATGTATGTTCATCACCCTCTGCCAATATTAAGTGTAATTTCACATTTTTGTGTATACCATGTATGACCATTTTTTTATGATAATTTTAAATAGCAATTGTCAATCAAAAGAATGTGCAGTTGCTGCCAAAAGTAAAATTAATAAAACAATTTTGCCAAGTACATGTACAAAATGAAACTATTTATTTTTCATGTGAAATATGTCAAAGTCAACTTTTATTAAACTGACCATTATGAAAAATCATGTGCAAAAGGCTTTCTCCCCTCAACTTTGATGATTAAAAAAAACTGAAATCTTGATATTATTAAAACTCTAATTGAAAGTTACAGTTTGCAATTTCATTTTCAGGTTTACCAAATTTTCCCCTATTTTTCCTGAAAGTGAGTTTAAATTTATTTTAAATGTTTGCAGTAATTACATTATTAAACATGACAATCAGATAGAAACATTTAGAGTTTAGTTTTTTTCTTATCTTATTTCAATTTGATGAATTGATTTCATTTGAATATTTCATCATCCCTAAACTCTTAACTTACATCAGGAAAAACTTGAGGAAAAAAAAAAACAAGGAAAGACTCGTCAATTAATCTGCCACAGATCTGACCATATCCACTTTTTGTACAGTGTTCAATATTTTCTTATCTCCACTACTCTTTTACACGTATTTCAGAGTCTCCCATTGGTCAGATGCGTCCACCTCACGGCAGCGCCACGCCTCAAAAGAATAGTAACCTCCTGGTCATCATCGTGGTTTCCGTGGGAGCCATCACTGTGGTCGTGGTTGTGATTGTGGCACTCATCTGCACCCGGCGCTCCTCCGCCCAGCAGAGGAAGTAAGACGTTTCATTCATCTGTGTGATGGCAGGAAACAGTGTTCAGGGGAACAAGGCCGAAGCTGAATCTGTTCTGGATGTTTTCATAGATTTTTATATCATTTTGTAATGCAATTCTTGATAGATCAGAGGATATTTTATTATCTGCCTCATGTTGTTTCAGACAGTACTATTGTATAATCCAGTTCATGACACTTCATAATCCCATTTGTTAAATTTCTGTTTTGTTTGATTTAATGGATCCAGTTCATGTTGTTTAAATTGGTATTATTTTATAATCTTGTTTCAAATGGTATTATTTCATAATCCCATTGGTCAAATGTCAGTTTTGTTTTATTTTATAATCCATCCATCCATCCATCCATCTTCATCCGCTTATCCGGGGTCGGGTCGCGGGGGCAACAGCTCCAGCCCCAAACTTCCTTTTCCCGGGCCACATTGACCAACTCTGACTGGGGGACCCCGAGGCGTTCCCAGGCCAGTGTGGAGATATAATCTCTCCACCTCGTCGTGGTCTCCTCCCAGCTGGCTGTGCCTGGAACACCTCCCTCGGGAGGCGCCCAGAGGGCGTCCTTACCAGATGCCCGAACCACCTCAACTGGCTCCTTTCTACACAAAGGAGCAGCGGTTCTACTCTGAGCTTCTCTCGGATGACTGAACTCCTCACCCTATCTCTAAGGGAGAAGCCAGCCACCCTTCTGAGAAAACCCATTTCGGCCACTTGTACCCGCAATCTCGTCCTTTCGGTCATGACCCAACCTTCATGACAATAGGTAAGAGTAGGAACGAAGATAGACCGGTAGATCGAAAGCTTTGCCTTCTG
>CALSBV010010691.1:139503-164616 GCA_943590825.1 Bovichtus diacanthus | reverse complement strand
CACACACACACACACACACACACACACACACACACACACACACACACTCATTAACCTGTAGCTCACTGCATCACAATCATCAATATTCTTAGTCAATAACAGTATTGATCAGACTTGCTCATCTCTGGTCGTCCTGCTGCTGTAATCAAACCCTGCTTCTCTTGAAATGATAAAAGCACAAATTCAGTGAACAACACACACACACGCGCGCGCACACACACACACACACACACTAAAGCTGCTGATCACAGCCCTCCAAATTGTCAATACTTTCCAATCGATACTTGCATTGATCAGGGTTTAGTACAATCAGACGTTGTGGTTCAAAACAAGCTCTACCTCCCCCCTCTGTCATTGTCAGTCGCTTAGAATTTAATTGAAAAAGCTTTATTGATACGTGTGTTACGTGAAGAGTACAGACAGAGTAGTAACAGAAAGTGAGAAAAGAAAGTTTTAACCTGTACAGCTGGCTGCTGCATGATGTGGCCTTTATTTAAAACTAGAAGCTTTGTGATGATATGGCCTGCCTCAGGGATCCCCCCCCCCCCCCTCAGGGAAACTACTGGAATATATTAAGCAAAAAAACTATGTATAAATATGTACTGTTTGCAAATGTTTACTTCACTCCTCCATAAACATTCCACTAACATACATTAACATTGTAAAACATAGGCCTATACACAACTATATATACACAACAATAAACGCACAGCGAGAGAAACACTCAATCATGCATGTGTTATCACACACACACACACGCACGCACGCACACACAGGGGTGCCTCTTATCTTCTAAACAGGCTTAAAGTGACAGTGTGTGTGTGTGTGTGTGTGTGTGTGTGTGTGTGTGTGTGTGTGTACCTGAGGCAGTTTCCTCTCAAGGTCACAATATAAACTGTTTCTGCTCTGACTGCTTTACTGTCTGTGTGACAATATAAGTTGATATGACTGATTTATGTCAACATTGAATTCTCTAAAGGATTTTTATAGGATTTTGTATCCTGTGCCTTGTTTTGTCAGGTATTAAATTTACTGAAATAACCCAGAAAACAGACATTCCTCTGTACTGCGTGTTGTTGATGTACTGACCATTTCTGTTTTGTCACGGTGTTGCAGCGGTGGTCAGTGCCATCCCGGTGCCGGCTCTGGACTCCTCTCAGTATCCTGGTATCCTGCCTTCACCCTCCTGTGGCTTCACTCACAACAAGTTCAGCCTAAGACCGATGCCTTTCCCAAGCCTGACCGTGGACAGAGGATACACACCAGGTACTGCAGTACTGCTACTGCTAATACTTCTGAGAATTACTGTAGAGACTATAATTAGTTTCTAAATTAAAACACAAACCACTTTATGACTAATATCATAATAATATTAAAACCCAATATTGGAAATGATTATTTTGGGTTTGTATTTTTTTATATTTAAATATATGTATGTGTTTTTAGTGTAGGATTTTTACAGGCTACTGCTCTTAAAACAAGTCAGCTGTAAACATTAAAGAGTGAGCTTGGATCCACCTGTAACATACTCATGGTGCTAACACTAGCTTAGGTAGCTAGCCGCAGATTAGAGACTCTGCCATGGACAGTTGTCATTTCAGATAAACGATTAACAGCTGGGAGAACAGAGGAGCCTGCTTTTGTCTGTGTGAAACTAATTCAACCCATTGTTTCAAAAGTTGCCACAAAATGTGATGGTAAATCTGCCCCCCCCCCCTTTGTTATTGTAAACTGCATGTGTGTCGTTCAAGAATGGAACGCTTGACAGGCGCAGCAACAGTAACTAAGACGCAGGACTTAGCCAATAATACTATAGCTGCCAGAGAGAGTGGCAACACTAACACCTTAGCTATTACCACTGATGTACTATTATGGCCATGGTTATGATTAGTATTAATGTTTAATTGTTATAGCGAGTGATGCTCTGACCACTGCAGTAGTTAATAATAGCAAAATCATTACATGCAATAATAATACAACCTTAACCTTTAATACATGCAAAAGTGCTCACACTGCAACATCTTCATCTTTGCAGCTGTCTCCACGGTTACCTTACCTGTCCTGTTCAAGCCCATTTTGCAGCAGAGCTGAATGCTAAACGACACGGTGGGGAGCAGTAATTCAGTAATTGGCTAATTCCTGGTCGGCTTGTATCAGTGATTTAACAACAGCAGAGAGACGAGGAGAAGCTTCAGTGTCATTGAATAAGTGGACACAGTTGGAGAGTGGGGGGGGGGGGTTGTTGGGCAGCAAATGACAGAGGGGAAGATATAATGACCAAGTGATAAGTGATGCAGAGGCATTTAATTAGGAACACATCATATACTTTAAAGTCATACAAACAATGAGACACTAAGTATCACTGATTTAAAAAGTGAAATGTGCAAGATTGTGTACACAAGGAGTCAACTACGATTCCCAGAAAGCATTTCTGAAAGAAACACCCACTCTGGGAGCTTCAGGTTTTTGGATGGACAATTAATTCTGATAATACAGCTCTAAGATATAGAGCTAAATCCAGACCAAAAGTTCAGATCATTTAAAAAAAAAATTTAAACTGAGGGTTCAAGTTTTGATCTTGAACTTAAAAAAATGCGAAAAACGGCTAATACGAAAAATAAGTGTATGAAAAGTTTTTTCAGGTTGAATATTATTTTGATTCAGTTCTGTAATTCTTTGGAATAAATTATTTATATTTATATTTATATTTCTTCATTTGCACATTTAAAGTTTCCAGATTCATTGTTTTTTCACTTTCAGACTTTTGGCCCTGATCTGGCTTCAGCTGAGAGGGCCGTCAAATCCTAAAGTGTGGCTGTTGAACTGCACGATCTGTCAGTTTATTGCTCTTAAGCAGTTTGCTTAACGAAACTTTATCACTGGCGTCCGTTTTTTCACTGCCAATCACGAGAATATGGAGTATAGAAAGTATAGAAAGTGTTGAATGATACATCTCGAGGTACAAAATTTTTCCATGAGTTTGTAATTTTGCTGCCAGACATTCTAGGTCGGAGTTATTGTTCCTCTTTCCTTTTCTTCTTCTTAGATTTTTACTCCTTTTCGGTCTCGCCTTCTCTTTCCCCTCCCATGGGGAGCAGCGCTCAGCTTTTCCTCTCATTTGCTTCTCTTGTCTCGGCTGGCTAATGAACACAGTGACTCCATGTAATTACTGGCTGTCTTCTCTCCCCATGTTCACTCTGATCGGACTGACTGTAGCTACATGAGGACTTTCATCTCTAATGTCACATCTGAGGCATGTTTCTGCACACAGTCTGGATTGTGAAGCTCTTCTTCTTGCTCTCTCTCTCATATGTATCTCTGACAAAAAAAAAAGAAGGGATTTCCCTCAATGTGAAGACATTCAGCCAACATAGAAAAACAGAAAAAACAGCGAGAAACTTCAACAAAGTAAAAGAACAAATCTGCAAACCTGGCAGAACTCAGGGTTTCTTTGTGCGTGGAACTATAGTTTTTAAAAATCCATAAGCGTTTCAGTATGTAAATGACAAAATATGATATTTATTTTGCTTGCATGGAAAAAAAACACATCAAAAAACTGCATTCCAAATCGCATATTTTTGCTTTTAGTACATACTGCAGCTGCCCTTAGAAAGTATTTACTGTTGCATGAAGTATGCATGCAATAAGGACATACTACTTGGTTCTTACATGCCGCCTTGAACTTTGACCTTCTTCATCATATATCTGCTTCGCAAAGGAATATGTGTCCGAATAGCCAGAAAGGCATGCTAGCTTGCATACTGCAAAATGCAACCGGATGCAGTAGGACATCCTGGTATTTTTGGCATATTGCATTTGACATACTATGTATTTGAGTGTTGCTCTGGCATTAGCAGGACATGGACTCAAAAGCACGACCCACAGTCAAAAAGGGGTTAAAGTGAAAGTCTTTACTGAAAAAAAAAAAATAACTCGACAGTACAGATTAACAGAAAACACACATCAAGAGACTGGACAAGAACATAAACTCCAACGAGTGTAACACTGGAGAGATGTCTGGAGCGCTCACTGGAGCAGATGAAGTGGCTCAGACAAAGGGGAGAGCAGAGACTCAACACACAAGGGGACGAGGCTCATCAGGGACAGGTGGAAGTGATCAGAGCAGGTGATCACACAGGCGGGAAACACACAAGGGCAGGAAGTGAAGTCACTGAAACCAGAGACAAGGGTGATACTACCAGAATAAAACAGGAAGACCATAAAAGACAGAAAAACAAGGAAACACAATTTAGACAAGGGACCGGAACATGACAGTATTAGGTCATACTAAATCTTTTTTCTAGCATACTAAATAGTATGGTATTCTGGGTATAGGAAAAGCCACCAGGAAGTGCGCCAGACTTTGAAGCAAATGTTCATAGTGACCAACGTGTGGAACTACAACTTCCGTGTCAGTCACGTGACGCCATGGCCTTTTTCCCATTGACATTAGGAAAGAGTTTTCTGTAAATAAGCGTATAAATGTTTTGAGGTAAATCAATTTCCCAGTACGAACACTTGAATAGCCCTTATTTAAATCATTAGGTCTTAAAAGTTGTAAAATGTGCTGATAGCCAAAACCAGAGTTATTTTTCCTCCATTCATGTGACTGAGCCGAGACCAGCCGTGACGTGCGCATGCTCTATACATCCAATGGATGTGGAAGAACGGCGGAAGATCCTGATAACATTCACGTGCCACTGAGCAACTTTCATAGGAATGAACGCTAGATCCAGTTCTCTTCATACAGTACATCCATTGTATTGGAATGTAGGGAAAGTCTGTAGACAAACATGGCATTGCATGTATCTTCTGTCTACGGATGAAGGACCACAGGTCGTGACACAAACAGCAGAAAGTCAATGCAGACTATATTTACATTTACATTCCTGACAGAAACAAACTCTATCCCACGGCATCCCTGCAGCAACAGCAATTTACACAATAATGTTGTATTTCAGCATATTACTGCCTACATCTAAGCAGAAGCTGTGTATGAAATGATGATGGGGCAACATATTCACAAGTTTGAAGTTGTGCTCTTTGTTTTTCGGGATCAAGTAAGTGTTTATCTGTCTTTTTCCCAAATGAGTGTTCACTCTTAACAATAATTGGATCTTTTGTCTTTTGTCCTTCCCTCTCTCCATCCCCACTCTTTCCTCCTTACATCCCCAAATCCATCCCTGACATCGCTCATCTCTTTCCTCCTCCCAACAATTCTTTTCACCCCATTACCTCTGTCCCTTTATCCCTTCATCTCCTCCTCCCTCTTCCTCAGCGATGCCTACAGACACCTCCATCAACCCTCTCCACCAGCAGCAGCCTCCACCCCAGCCGGTCCCTCCGCTCCTCCCCGGTTCCTCCGCACCGCCCGGGGAACATGTTCCTGGTGTTGGCCCAATCCCAGGGGCCCCTGCTGCTGCCGCCACTGAGGAGGCCCAGGCCGGGAGCGGTCGGACCATCCCAACAGCCTGCGTGCGGCCCACCCACCCGCTACGAAGCTTCACCAACCCTTTGCTGCCACCGCCCATGGGGACCATCGACCCCAAGGTGTACACCTCCATGATGCCACAGTCCAGTGAGTAAATCTGATTGTTCACAATCAGAGGTAGAGACACAAACTGATTTGTTTTGAATCCATGGCTAAATTGTGACATGATGTGACATCACCTACCAAGACATGGTATGTAAATGTAATGTGACGTGAACGGAAGTCACGTGACATTACATTTCGCTGATCATGTCCCTCATCATGTTGTTGTCTAAAGTCTTTTTTGCAGATTTAGAGGTCACAGAAGCCACGCAATCCTTTTGTGGGTTTGATGATTACATTAGTGCCAATAACTGAATCCCCCCCCCCATGTTTTCATGGGGGGAAGGTGCTATTGGTTACTTTTCCTTTCATGCTCATTCCATGAAATACTAACAGCCTGGTCTCACTCCTCAGCACACTGTGTGTGTGTGTGTGTGTGTGTGTGTGTGTGTGTGTATATATGTGTGTGTGTGTATGTGTGTGTGTGTGTGTCTGCGTGTCTGTGTGTGTGTGTGTGTGTGTGCGTGTGTCTGTGTGTGTGTGTGTTGTTTACCTGAGGCAGTGTAGTGCACTGTAACTGGCCTTGACATTAGCCAGAGGGTTGGATCTGATCTGCACTGACCCCCCTCTGATTTTTCTCTCTCTCTCTCTCTCTCTCCCTCTCTCTGTCTCCATCTCTCTCTCTCTCTCTCTCTGTCTCTCTGTCTCTGTCTTTAGTTGTCTTTATTAGCCATGCTCGCAGGCTCCAGTGATGGCAGTCTCAGTCGGTCCACCACTTTGAAATAAAATATGTTGACAAATTGAGATTTGGTACAGATACCCATGGGGCCCAGAAGATGTTGTTGATGCCCTATTTCCTCTATCTACATTTCCTCTACCAGCATCATGTCAAAATGTCAAACTTTTCAATACCTTAGTTAATGATGAAAGAAGTGAGCCTTGATTGCAAACCTCTGAACATCGCTTGGAGAAGCAATTAGCCAATCAGAGCTTTGCCAGTGGAATTGAAACTGAGGATGCCGTCCTACACAGCGACCAACATGCTCCTTTAACTTTATCACGATTTAAAGAACAATTCAAAACAACTGGAGACAATAAAGAGCAGACACAGAAACAGACACTAAGAACTCTGAACCTTCTCTCAAATGTTGACTGAAAAAACCTGCAGCGCTCAAATAAGCTTTATAGTCTCAGTTCTTTTGTTATCTACTGTATGTATTTCCATAAATCCTAACATAAAGTGTATTCGTAAGGTGTTCTACCTTGAGGCTCTAGAAGACAAACTTTAGTGGAGGGATTAGCACAATTCTTCCAAAAGATATTCCTTCATCCCCTCTCTGTCTTCTTTACATCACCGTTATATTCCTCTTACTGTCTGTTTTTAGTTATCTCTCTTTCCTATCCCTCTGTGGCTCATCCTGTCATTCTCACTCTTATCGCCTGCAGCAGTGTGAACAGAAAACAAAATACTTGCCTAAAGTACATATGAGCCCCGGACAGCATGTTTATGTGGAGGTGTATTTCTTGTGTGTTCCTGCTTTCTGTAGGTGTGTATCACCTCTGTGTGTGTGTGTGTGGGTGTGTGTGGGTGTACATAGTTCTATTATGGTTCTGTTTACACGCCCAGGTGGCCTCAGATTAACATTGATTTTCAGCTCCTGAAAACCTTTCGCTCAGAAATAGCAAGCCTAAGGCGACGCTCGGCTCGACTCCCAGAGAACCCCCCGCTCACCCTGTGACCCTCCCACCCCCCTTAACCAACACAGAGCTACCTCCAACTCCCCTCCTCCCCGCCGTTTCTCTATCAAGGAGGAAAACAACGGACTTGTGAGCGATGGTGTTTGATGTCCATTGTTGGCCTTGTTTGTGTGTTTATCCAGGCCTGAATGACTCCCTCGGTGAAAAGAATGAGATGTGTTCTTGGTTTCATTGGATTGTTGTGGTGAGAAAGAGAAAGAGAGGGAGGGAGAGACAGAGAGAGAGAGACAGATACAGAGAGAGAGAGAGAGAGAGAGACAGACAGACAGACAGAGACGGACAGAGAGAGAGGGAGAGAGAGACAGAGAGAGAGAGAGAGAGACAGACAGACGGACGGACGGACAGAGACAGAGAGAGATTTGACTTTTTTAAATCTTTAAAGCTTTATTTGCTGGTCTTCATCCTAAAAAACATAGTAAGTCACATTAAAACCCATTTTTCATGAATAAATAAACTTAATTAATTAATTAGATGAGCACAGCTCCAAATATGAATTGTTCCTCTGTTACAGAGCAGAGCACCTTCTCAACACCCCAAAGTTGCTGGAATGTGTCCAGATCTCCTGCTGTTTTATAAAAACTAAAATCAATCAGTAGTCTGGACTTCATCATGTCCACACAAACAGTGCCAGGTTCAACATCAAGGTCTTCCTCCACCTTCCTCCTCCGGCTAAAATACACCGTCATCTTGGCCTGCCCTAAAACAAAGTTTAAAAGCTGCCACTTGTGTTTTTGTTGACGAGTGTATCTAAAACCCAGAATAAAACCCTGCTTGCTAAAAACCTCTCCACCTTTGGTAAAAACAGAAACAATGAAAAACAAGAAAATCAGTCTCTCTTTGGTTGGAGTAAGGACGTTTGTCCTCCTCTGCTGCGTTGATGTCAGATACAAAAGAGTTCACTGTAAAGATGCCATGGAAGATCCTCCAGTGCAGATCTGTGTGTCCCTTAAAGAAAGGAGGTTTATAAAGGGACCTCCATGCAGGTCTGGTCAGTACCTAGACCCAGGTAGCTCCTCCATGCAGTTTCTGTCCTGAGGCCTCCTCCAGGGAGGCAGGGTGTGCAGACTCCTACAGAGGACCAGCACACTCAAAATCCAGGGCCAGGAAAATGGTCTTCTTTGTTTATTGTGAGAGTGCTATCAGGGAAAGATTTTTTCTTCCAGTGATACAAAACTTTCCTTATAATCCTTGCAAACCTTAGTCCCATGCGAGCAGCTAGTCCAGTGGGGTCGTCCAGCCCAGGTCCGGTCAGCTCCTCCACCTGCCCCAGAGTGTAGACCCCCGCAGTCTTCAGCTTTCTTGACAGAGCTGCTCCTCCCTAGCTGGGGTAATCCAGCAGGGTCCCAGACAGGTGGACCAGGGCCTGTCCCCCCTCCTCCTTAGGAAGGAATAGGACACTCTGTGGGACCCAGTGCGTTTTGATGCAAAATAAGTAAATTAAAACTTGTTGAATTTGGGACGGAAGAGAAGCAGGGGGATGAACACAGTTTAGCCATTGCCACAGGGCAGATGAGACAAGTTTATTTCAAGGTACGGCCTCTGTATGACATTCTTGGAAACAGCCATTTCCATTTTAGAAGCCGATCTTTAACCTTTTCAAGGACATTGTCCCAGTTTCTTCTTGTGTATGTCTCATCTCCCAAAAAGAAAAAGAAAAAAGAAAGAAAGAAAGAAACTCCTTCTTTCCATGTCAAGGCACCGGGCAGCCTGAGCCAATGCCCCAGCCTCTCCCACCACCACAGCCTTGCTCTTCCCCCAGTTTACCCCAGCAGAAGCGATAAAACCAAAGTCTTTCACAGTGTCAGTTAAAATGTCAATGTCTCTTTGTGTGTTTACCAGAACAATCAAATCATCTGCATAAACCGACAATTTAAAAGAAATACTACAGTGAGGAGTTTGTGGAGCAGAGGCTCGATGGCTAAAGAATATAACATGCCAGAGAGAGAGCCTCCCTGCCTCACCCCCCTCTCCCTGATGAGCCTGCCGGGCACACAGTAAGTCTGGTCAGGGTGAATGATGGATGCCACCATCTCTCTTAATCTCTGGGCCAGAGCCTTGGACAGGATTTTACAATCCATATATCAGGGGAATCTGGCCTCCACTTTTTCAGATGCTGTAGGTCTCCATTCTTGGGTAACAGGGTGATGACGGTCCTCTGCAGCTCAGAGGTAGCCTTCCTGGCTGTAGACCATCATCTAAAACCTTGAGCAGGTCTTGTCCTGACTTTTATAAGTCCACAGGAAGGCCATCCAGCCCCAGAGCTCTGCCACTCTGTAAACTCCCCATGGCAGTGAACAGCTCAGGCAGCGTTAACTGTGCGTCCAGCTGTGAGTGATCCTCAGGGCTGACCTGAGGGAGACCACTGATGAAGCTGCTGTGCACCTCTGGATTATCTGACCACTCACTCTTAAAGAGGTCTATGTAGAAACCGACAGTAAACTTCCTGATCGGAGACAGGTCTGCGATTTCAGAGAGACAACCATTTGTAAAGAATGAATGATCTTCCTTTGTCCATTTTTCTGCTCCAACCCAAAGAAGAAACAAGAGGTGGCGTCCATCTGTGAGATGTTCAAGAAGCGTGACCTGACCAGAGCCCCCTGTGCTGTGACACCCAGCAGGTTGACAATGGCGGACTTTTTATATTTGAGGGAGTCTAAATGCCCTCGATCTCCTGGAAAAGCTGCTAAAGTCTGTATTTCTTCTACCTGTCTCTCTAGATCCTTCATAGACCAGGCTAAGTCTGTAGTTACTTTGCAAGTGAACTACTGGCAGAGTTGTTTAATTTGGGTTTTCCCAAAATCCCATCACTGCTGAATGCAGGTAAAGGCTCTCTCTGTGGGAAAACCATATTTTTTAAAAGCAGTTCTAAAAGCCTGGTCATTTAAACAGGGCAGAGTTAAAAGGCCAATAGATGCTCTTTAAATAAACATTTTTAATAAAAATTAGACAGTGATCAGAAAAACCCAGAGGCTGAATAAAATAATTTATAAAAACATTTAAATGGGGTTAATAGATAAAAAGAAAAAAAGTTGTCCTTTGAATGACTGCAGGTGTACTGTCTGTGATTACTGTGATTACTAGTGTGTTCCTATCAGCTGTGTGATCCTGCAACATGAAACAGGGTGGGGTTCTAGATGATTCCTGTCTAGGTTTAGATCTTCGGTGCAGTTGAAATCTCCCCCTAAAGCATAAAATCGTCACTATTATAGGCTCCAACAGTGTCACATAAAATGTTTAAAATGTCACCTTATCCACCCCATTGGTGTGCACGTAGACATTCAAAAACACAAGATCTACCTTTTCATTCTGCTTTGAACTTTAGTAAAACACGAGGAATGATTTCCTCCACCTCAAAAGAAAATGGTAAAAAATGTCCACTGCATTTGGACTTGTGGCTTAAAACAACCTGCCTGTTAAAAGCCCTCTTCCAGTCACTTTCATTATCTTCTGTGCGGTGGGTGTCCTGTACAAACATGATGTCTATCTCTTTAATCTCCATGAGTTTAATAAGATCAGCTCTTTTAAAATCAGCCCTGCCTCCATTCAAGTTTTAAATGCTGATATTAGAAACAACAGTGAAGAAACAGGTCAGTCAAAAAGAGAAGCATGATATCTTTTAAAAAATAATTTTCATTGATTTGGGCTTTCACTCTTACTATAATTGTGTCTGTATATTTCCTGGACTCACAGCACACCCTGAAATGTACCTGTATTCTCTGTCTGGCTGACTCAATGAACAGTCTTGAGATCAGGGAAGTGACGGCCGACTGCTGGGAGTCTGGCTCCTTTAGTGACATCCAGAAACGTCTTGATGTCAGCTAGAGAGGAGAGGCCTTGCTTCTCCTCCAGACTCAGAGGGAAGTCGCTGTCTGACTCAGCTGACACTCTGCTTGTTCTTGTGACTTTAGAGGCTTTAGTATTACTCTGTATGGAGTCAGAATATTTTATAAAACTCATCATCTGACATATCCTCGTCGAAGTACTCATCACCCACTGACTCGTTATCATCCATCTTTTCATTCTTGCATTTTTTCCGTTTTACCATTTTTTGACACATTTTCTTTGACTGCTTCAGCCTGATTGATCTTCTTGCCTTCTGTCACTCTTCCTGCATCCTGCTGCCAGAACACGGGGGGAGGTCACCGCTCGCAGGACGGGGAACCAGAACCTATTGTTTTCCTACAATATTAAAGTAAACAGTGAACGCCAAAATAAAAGAATGTATGGTTCTGTTGAGGTAACTCACTTTGTGAATGTTGGGGAAATATGTTTTTAAAAGCTTGTTAAAGGGACACATTGACTTTTGAATTTGAATTGAATTTATGTTAAAAATTATTATTATTATTTATTATTATTATTATGTCAACCTAGAATAAGTACAGCGTGGATATTTGAAGTCTAGACCTCGTCATTCCCCACAAGGAACCACGTCATAAAGGTGGGGCACAAGGACTCTACAGAAGAACCACGGCCAATGGATGAGAGGCGGCAACATTCACTGTGGCTCCCCACTGTGTCGTTGTCAACCCCACTATGTTGCGATGAAATAGCAGCCACATACACCCTGTTGGTAGAAGGAGACCGGCCACCGTCTAGGAGGGACTGCAGAATCTCAAGGATAGTATGTACAGAGCAATATACTGGGTCCTTGTTTTGATCTGTGCACCAGCCAGAAAACAGCTTCCACCGTTTCTCGTACTGCAGAAGAGTAGACAGTGCTCTAGCATTCAAAATAGTCATCTTGACGGACTTTATGCATTCATTCAGCAACGGTTCGGGCCCTCTATTGGCCAAACCCACAGCTGAAGGCGGCAGGGATCGGGATGCCACATCTTACCCTCCAGCTGTGACAACAGGTCCTTCCTGCCAGGGAGACACCAAGGCGTCCCGCAGCACAGTCTGTGCAGCAGGGAGAACCAAGTCCTGGCTGGCCAAAAGGAGGCCACCAAAAGAAACCTGTGGCCCTGTCGAAGCGCTCTGAGAAGCCTTGGTAAGATCAGAGGAAGGGGTGGAAAGGCATAGAGAAGACCGTCTGGCCACGTGTCAGCCAGAGCATCCTGACCCACATGGCTGGTCTTCTCCATCAGGGAGAACCATAAGGGACAGTAGGCCAAGATCTTCGAGGCAAAAAGATCTACTTCTGCCCTGCCGAAGAGCCCCAAGATGCTGTGCACCACCTCTGGATGAAACCACCACTCTCCTGGTGGAGGTTTGTGACAGGTATGGCAGGAAGTGCTTGAGTGCTAGGTGCACAGCCCGTAGCTCTAGCACATTGCTCTGTGTGGCCCCCGAGCCGTTTGTTCTGCCACACCGCACCCCATCCAGAGAGGCTGGCATCCGTGGTAACAGTCTCTATGCGGAAAGGAACAAAGCCCATGGGGCACACCTCTTGACTGATACGTCCTCTCTCTCCATGGGGATAGAGCAAAGAGGCAATGATGTGACACCCTGAACTTCTTGTGTCAGTGGCACTTGACGTTCAAGTGGAGGCCGTTTAGACATCGGACGCAGTGACAATAAGCCAAGAGGCGGAAAAACTGAATGTAGGCCAACGACCTGCCTCCTTGGAAGTAGGGAAGAAGTTGGAGGATGTCGTCCATGCGTTGAGATGACGGACAGGCACTTATAGTGACCGTGTCCAGAGCGACACTAATGAAGGTTGGGCACTGAGAGGGGTTCAGAAAACTCTTCTCCAAGTTCACCTTGAGAACCAGCCAGGCCACGTGACAGAGAAGGTGTGCAGAATCTTCATGCCTCAAGACTGCAGACTCCAAATGGAATCATCCGGAACTGAGAATTACGGCCTTGGAAGGCAAAACGAAGGGACGTGAAGTGATGAGGCACAATAGGAACATGAAAATAAGCATCCTTCAGGTCAATGGACGTGAACCATTCTTCCCTGTCAACAGCACTAAGAACGTGTGCTGGCAAGACTTTCAGGGATTTGTTGAGTCCCCTCAGATCCAGGATTGGTCAAAGTCTTTCTTTTTTACAAGAAAATAGGTTGAGTAAAAACCTCTCTACTCCACTTGAGTGGCTGAAACTGCCATCGAGACAATATCCTCCTCTGGAACCAAATCAGCCATAGGTGGATTGGGTGCAGCAGCATTCTCCCTACTAGCCCCAGAATGGAGAGCCAGGAGGAGTGACTTCATCTGGGGCAGCTCAGCAGTAGCACTGCAGAAGGCATGATAGTGCAAGTCATGCACAGGTCCTCTGAGAGGCCTTCCCTCAGATGCTTGAGGCCAAGACAAGAGGGGCAAAGGTCAAGGCCGTCCTCTGGTTGAAGAGGAGCCATACAGGTGTTACAGCCAGGAGAGCTAAACATAGTGACAGCGGCAGAGAAAACTCACCAGTTGCTTGAGCGAGAGCTCTCTGCTGACTTGTAGAGAACCAGACCTGGAAGCAATATATGCAATGACAGGGAAGCGAGGACACTCTCTTCCCTGGTGCAGTTGTGGGTTAGCGTGAGCAAAACAGTAATATTATAGGAGATACTGTACGGCCCACAGTTTAGATGACAGCTAGCTCCTGCTAGCGGTCCACCAGTTAGTTTGAGCGAGAGCACTCCACTAACTAAAATGAAAAAACAACAGTAACAAATAATATATACTGTAGCAGCTAACTCCTGTTAGCATCCCACCAAGTTAGCCTGAGCGAGAGCACTCTGCTAACTATGGAACAGTCAAATTATGGAAAAGAATGTACACAGTATAAATATTAGCTAGCTCCTACTAGCGTCCTAACATGAGGGAAAACTGTGAAAAATTCATTTTCATTCATTTCACTGATACAAAATACTATCAATATCAACCAACACCAAGCATACACGCTCTAGTTAGCACACCATCAATTAGCTCGGGCAGAAGACCTCTGCTAACTGTGAAACAGTTACGTTAGCGCTATAGGAAACAATGTATTCACTATCGGCTTCTTTTAACAATCTCACCGCTGATGAACATGACAGGAGCTCATTTTCTCATAGACTTCTATACAATCAGACTTATTTTGCAACCAGTGGAGTCTCCCCTGGTGGATTTTTGAAAGAATGTAAGGATCCAGTGTCTTTTGAGCTTGATCCATTCTAGGGACTGAAAGTCCGGAAATCTCTTTCTCAGCTGCTTAGATTAGAAATATGTTTTGGTTGAATCCCCCAACTTCATGGAAGTGAAATATTAAATCACTGGATTATCTATTTAATAATTTTGCCTAGTTGAGGAAAGTTGTCCACTAAAAGTTTTAATAGTGTCCAAAAAACTCTAAGCTTAGTCTTTCCAACTCAGAATATGTTCCCCATTCTAACGTGAGGTATGGGTGGTAACAGTTCGAGTCACTGACCAGACTAAATGTGTGGGGCGCCTCAGTAGCTCACCTGGTACACAGGCTGTGTCATTACTGCAGCGGGTTCAAATCCAACCTAAAGCCCTTTACTGCATGTCGTCCCCTCTCTCTCTCCCCATTTCCTGTTGTGCTTTAGCTATTGTATATAACTATGCTATACAATAAACACATTTAAAACACAGATCAATATGAAACGACTAGTGAATTATTAATGGGAAAGACTTAACTTTAGAATGGGGAACATATGACATGGAGTTACATGGGGCGCCTGCTCTACCAGGTGAGCTACGGTAACAGAGTAACTAGGTTCATGGTGAACTGCAATTATAAACATTTTGATCGTTGATCTAAATTTGGACAAACATTGTTGTTTACAATATTGAAAACTGTATATTTTAACTACGCTGCACATGTAAAAGATTAGAAGAGTTGAAAATTGGCAATAGCCAAAAACCCCATCAGTTTCATGCTCTGTATTTTAACTATGTTAAATTAGATCATCCCTATGAAATAAAAATTTATTTGATTCAAGTCAATCTTGTCAGTTACTCTAACTGTTTACCATCCCAGACTTCACTTTAGAATAGGGGACATATTCTGAGTTAAGAAGTATTAATTTAGAGTTATTTGGACACTATTAACACTTAACATAATAATAGAGCATATTTATTAAGTGTTATTAAGGAAGAATGGCTATCATTGTGTTACTACCACCTCTTAAGGCTCCTACTGACTAAAGCATATTAGGAATGTCCTACAACTTCCTTATTTACTATCAATAAGCAGCAATTAGGAGGTTATGGAGGGGAAACTCTTAGTTAATGGCCTAGTAGTTGTAGAATATGGTCATGCAGAATAAAGCATTTAAAATATGGTGAATGAAAATAATGTGAAGTGGAACAAATTCAAACACAATTATGTAGCTGCTTATGAAAACCGTTTGAATTAGAAAAACATTTTGTCAACCGTTTCTGTTTTGAGCTTGAGCAAAGAGGGATTTTATTCTTCACCAACCACAGAAACTTACACCTCCTGATCCCTTGTTTTATGTCAATTTTTAAACTGAGAACTTCTTTTCTTTTTAAATCGAGCCTCCAAAGCCCATCTGCAGAGTAAAGTATGATGGTGGGCAGTTACTCAACTAAATTGGCCTGAATGTGTGGCTTAATACTGGAAGCTGTAATGGGATTGTCTGACTCATTGTCTGATACTGACTAAAGACATTTCAGCCACAGCGGGAGGTAGACGCAGAGTCCGCTGTGATGGATGTTTAGAAGTGTACGCCTTCGTCTCGCCTCAGAGGGCACACGTTATTACCGATGAAAAGCTTTACGATAGTTCGAAATGGTTATATCTAACATTTGGACAACCACGTAAGAGATTCTTTATCGTCATTCTCAAATTTTAAGATTGGCTTTATTTTACTTTATAGAGGCTGCAATGTTCATTACCACACACTACACAAGCCCAACCAGTGTCAGGGTGGCACCACAGGGAAGGTCAGACAAATCATTAGGATTCATTCCCAGACTGTGAATATATACCAAAAGAGTTTATGACTGTCAAAAAAAAAAAAAAGAACATTAATATAAACCTGACCTTAAAAGATTAAACAGCATTATCATGTAATTATTAAATTATCGGGCTGAGGATGTTGAGCAGAGCAGCAGGTATATAAATCCAGGTGAAAAGCTCTGACCTTGTATCATAGGCCCTGTAATACCCACCACCTGTCAAGAAGGTGAGCTGATGAGAGATAAAGGAACACAAAGATTGTTCTAAAGACTTTCAACCTTCAAGTGTCAACTAAAGATAAAGCAGAGGGTGGAGAAGGCGAGAGTTTGTCCTCAATCTGCAGCTTGATCTGATAGAATCTTAAAAAAATGAAAAAGATGGCGAAGTGGTAAGAAACCTGCGGTTTGAAGACTGAAAACGGTGCTCTGGTCCCATTTTTATGGAGGCTCATTTCTACAACGAAAAGAAAAAAAGGAGGCGAAAAAATACTCAAACAGAATTGTGAGGTAAGCAGTGAAAATGTGCTATGATAGGATTGTGAGATACTCAATCAAATATTTGACATGAATTAAGTCAAACGTTTCACAAAAAATATGAGGCACTAAATCAATATTTTCTATCTCGAAAGTTACGGGATATGTCAGAAATATGCTATACTACCGAACATGTTTGAGGCAGTCAAAACTTTTACTTTTACAATCTGAATTATATGTAAAAAAGGTTTACTAACTAAATCAAGATTTGTTGTTAATTAATCAGGATTAGGAGGAATTATGAGATCAAATCAATATGGTTTACCTACTATCTACACTGTGACTTAATTTCACATTTTTTTATTTCCTTTTCGATTATTTTCATTTAAGCACTCAGAATCTGGATTTATTGTCATTATCTTGACTTAAGACTCAACATTTTGGTGTAGTATACACCATTTTGATTTACAGTGAGCATATTCATTTGTTTATCATCCCTAATGTTTCACCCATCTTTTCCTGTTCCAAATGAGGGAAAATGTAGCATGTTGAATACTTAGAACATACTTTTCATGTGAACATTTGTATTTCTCACAGTGTTTGCACAAATAATGACATAAAGACCAAAAGTTCACGAAACCCGAAGCACTCTGTCTGGGCACCTGTCTTCCTGACCGATGAGGGAACCAGTTGCACAGACAGGTAGATATCAAACAGACAGGCTGGCAGACAGACAGAACATTTAAAAAAATAAAATAAAACAGACAGACAAAGAAACACCAAGCTCCTGTGTGAAGCAGAGGAGATGTCGGCTCTCTCCCTCCAGAGACGCGATGTCTCCTCAAAGAAACTTTTCATCTTAAACTATATTTACTTCAAACCGTCCTCAGGATCAATAACCCCGCCCCCTCCATCCTCACCTCCTATCTCTGTAAATCTTCGACCCAGAAACAGAGACAGACACACAGACACTGTTGATGTGACCCCCGGCGGGCATTTCCCACCTCCAATCCTGCTTGTCTGGTAAATATATCCACCTCTCTGAGCAGACGAGCCGCCGCTCCCCACACCCCCCGTCCCTCTCTGACAAACCCCCAGAGGGTGAGCCAGGCACCGTGAAACTCTCTTTTATGGCTTTCTTCACTGTGGATGTGTAACCTTTGCTTTGGCTCTGTACTGCTGCAGCTCATTGTGTTTTTCCACAAAATGATTTTTTCTGGAGCTCGGTTCAGTTTGGATTCAGTCTGACAGCAGCGTGGTGAGAAGTCATACAAACACATTTGGTTCTGCTTCATTTTAAAATGAAGCTGGCAGGGATTTCTACACCACATTTACCGACATTCAGAGTCACACAAGGTCAGTATTACTGTCAGAGTAAAGTACGGGGGCTGAAAGATACAGACTCAGTCTTGAGCCACTCCAGCGCCCTTGTAAGGTCATGATGCTCCTCACATCAGAATGTTCGGAGAGATGAGAAATGGAGAAACAACGTAGATATACTTCCTTACTTCTCGTGGGGAAGACATTGCAAAGATCTGAAGGTGGTCTGGTCGTTTTTATTGTGTATCATAATGGACTTAGGACTGGAAGTAGTTGCTCTATATTACATACATGTGGGGATACATTATATGATTATGCCAGTGTAGGTTAACCACAGTTTCCCCGTAGGGAAAGATTTGCTGTAATGGAAATATTCAGAGTGTGTCTTCATTGTTGGAGTCCTAAGGTGGATTATTTTCTCTTTTTTTCATGCTGTTTACATAAAAGCTGTGTATGATTCAACAGTTTGAAATCAATCTTTATTCTCAGCAGACCATGAAGCAGACTATTTCTGCTTAGTGTTTTGTGGGTAAAAAAAAGAGAAATCTAATTTAACGGCATCCTTGTTCTTAAGCGAGGATGCTCCTTTTTTTCATTATTCTTTTAAGGAGAAGGACTCCTGATTTAAACAGTTTAGGAACACTTTCTGTGGACTGATGGAGGGAAATGAGGTTTAGACACTTTATACCCTGCGTAATTCAAATTCTGAACCATGTGGAGGTCAGTTGGTTCTTTTTCAACTGCAGGAACTTTTCTAGGAACCCAGAAATTGTTCAAGATAATCTGGAACTTTTTTCCAACAGGATTTTCCACATTATATCATCATATCTTTGTGTTGTTGTATAACCATTATTTAGTCTGACATTGTTTTCATGCTGACTATTTTCGGTTTGTGATGGGGCATTATTTCGTTTTGTCCTAACTAATCAGCAGTGAGGGACCTATCCGTCTCACCATCATTATTTTACTCCACCCGGATGGGGTAGTGGTTGCTATGAGCAATTAACATTTTTTGATGTTGTTTAAAGAAATATGTCAATTGAAGAGTTTTCTTTTCTGTAAGTTGACTTACATGTACAGCTGCGTCCACCACATATGCAATATCTTTGGCTCTGGAACAGGAATTCCACCTACAAAGCCCTGATTGGTCGATTGTTTCTCTACAACAATGAGTGCAACATCAGACGCATTCGCTTTGGGTGGTAATTCAAAGGGACCAGGGTTATGTTGTTGCATAAAAGAAAATTCCATCTAAAAAAAATAAACTGTCTGAGGGTCAGTCCGCTATGTGTCACATAAACTGTTCTGGACATTTTAGTCCCCGTGTTTAGTTCCTTGGACTATCTGGTCAAAAAGCTTCAATCATTCAAATACTGTAGTTTGCAAAATCAAAGTTTGGATAGTGTTACAATTACAGGACAATGACTGGATCAATTGGAATATGTTTGACCATGTGAAAACCAAACATAGCAAATGCAAACAGGACAGAACATTCCAAGACACTCACTCACTTACAGACACAGGTTAGGCCACAAGTCCCTTCCTTGTCTTTAAATTTAGACTTTAGCGTGCAGGGAAAGGAGGCTGTCTTCATGAGCACAATGACAGCATAATCCTAGCCGACAAAGGACATGTGAATTATGAGTCTTCTGAATCAGGAGCAAAGAAAGAAGTAGCATGATGACAAGATTGCCACAATACATCTTATGATGGGTCAATGACGTGTCTTATTTTGACATGAGACCACTGTTTGTTTTCTGTTTCCTACCAACAGTAACCACCGTCTTTCTCTAACCTTAACCAAGTAGTTTTTGTTCCTCAACTTCACCAAACCTTAATCAAAGAGATGGCAGATCAGAACACACTTTGACAAACATATTTTTGTCGTTACGTCTAAAGGACCTATATAAAGTCTTTCTTTTTTTGTGGGGTTTTGTGGACAAAGGATGTTCTACTGTTGTCTCTTCCGCGACAGTTTTGTAGTCCTTTTTTCAAGTCATGAATACTGTTGATGTTAAATGCAGTTTAAACACAACTGTTTCCTGTTTTCTTGTGTAATCTGTTGCTATCGAGGATGTTCCAGGTGTTTTGTTTTGCGGGGAGGAGAATGGATGTTTATTGATCAGGAAGTGAAGGAGTGCAGTGCAGGAAAAGAGGGAGGGGATTGTGGGTAGCAGAAGCCCGAGGATGTGTTCAGACAGTACAAGGCTGTTCAGGGAATCAGAGGAGGGGGAAAAAAGCACACATCCCTCTTTTGTCTCCTATGTTTCCTCTTCAATGTTGTCTCCCTTTCACTTTCTCTCTCACTTTGTAAAGAGGCCTCCTTAAATTTGACTTCCTGAATGGTATTCATATCGTGGAGACAACACAGTTGAATGTAGTTATTGATTTATTTTGTTGTTCATTCATTTGTTTGTTCTGTTGCTTGAATGTTTGTTCTCTTTTGTGTCTGGCCAATTTGATTCCTTGTTGGTTATCTTATCTGGCCATTTCCTTCTTTGTTTGTATGTTAGTACCAGTTATTTAGTGAAAGGATGAATAGAATGATGGACTATTTGACAAATGTGTAGATTGACAGGTGATTAATTAAATAACTAGATGATAGAATAGATGATAAATGAACAATGTGAATTGGAGGCTGGATGGTCAGACAGATGACTGGAGGGCACAGGCCTCAGATCTGTTTCCTCTTACAATGGTTCACTTAGTTGCATGTGAATTTGTCATTTAGATCAATTAATATGCATTATCAGATCGAACTGTTCCTGTCAGTGGTAAATGGACTTGCATTTATAGAAGGCTTCCTTTCTAGTCTTCCTACTCCTCAAAGCGCTTTTACACACATTCATACACTGATGGCAGGGCTGCCATACGAGGTGCCAAACTGCTCATCATCTAATCTAATGCTCAACCCGCACACTGACACACTGACACCTGCCGGGGTTCAGTATCTTGCCCAAGGACACTTCGACATGATAGAGCCAGAGCCAGGGACCGAACCCTCGTGAGCCACAGGAAAATGTAATAGTTGCTTTCAAAAACAATTCTTTCTGTTAACATTGTTAACAGTCGTTGACTGGAGAATGACGAGTTTATAGGCAGGTGACACTCAATAGTGAGACATTCGACCGGGTTGCCACAGGCAACCAGATTTGAAATTGAAGGTGTCAAACTGGCAAAAAATTAAGACATGAAGATAGTGACCAAAAGAAAAATCATTACTCTCACCATTCAGCTTGTAAAATGATCAGCTGCAGTCACTTTGTCTCTAAAATAATCATTAACATCAACAAACTACAGTTATGTCTCGGCCGACTGAAGTTAATCTGATCTCACTTGTTTTTCTAACCTAGATTTGTAGCTTCATTACAATCTAAGTTTGTTTTGTGTTTGTTAAGAAGTTCTGTTAATAAAGAACTTCCATGACTCCAGAACGATTTATGAATATCAACCAACTACAAAGCAAACTGTCAAATGATGTGCACCAGATTATTTTCTGATCTAAACTGCCTATAGAATGTTAAAAAACAGAACTCTGTCTTTCTCTCCCAGGTGCAAGCCTTCCGAAGCCCCAGGTGAAGACTGCCTCTCTGGGTCAGGCCAGTAAGGCTCGCTCCCCTCTGCTTCCTGTCTCAGTCCCTACAGCGCCAGACTTAGCGGAGGAGGGAGGACCAAGACCCGCAGAGGATTCAGCTGCCAACGTAAGTCTGCAGGGAAAGAATATTGTAGGAAGAATTGTTGATTTAGTTTTAGTATCCATGTCAAACGTTTGTCCTATTTTCTGTTACCTTTGCCTGGTCCTCTTTTTAACCACACTGTGACAGAACAAACCGACTTCTCTCAAAGTGCAGTTAAAAAGAGGACCCAAGCGCAGTACACACAGCAGGCAGGTTGCAAACAAAAAGCGAGCTTTAATAAACAAAGCTGAATAAAACACACTGGTATAAAACAAAACAGAGGGAGCAGGCAAAGGTAATATAGGACAAACCAGCGTGTCAGGAGGGAACACCAGGATCAACGCAGGGATAAACACAGAAAGAACAACCAGGAAACATAGACGACAAACCTACAAGGAACAACGGGACACACAGGTATATATATATACACATACAGACTGTCCCTGTAGTTAATTCACTGTAAGTCTCTCTGGACAAGAGTGTCTGCTAAATGACCTGTAATGTAATGTAATGTAATGTAATGTAATGTAATACACATACAGACAACTCATCACAAGAACAGGGCTCAGCTGGAGGAGGCAGCAGGGGGATTAGACACAGGAGGATCAAATCAGGGCAAACAATCACAAAAGGCGGGAAAACACACAAAGACAGGAAGTAATACAGGACATGACACAGGGTGAGTGTTCCTTACAAAGTAAAACAGGAAACAGAAACACTAAGAGCCAGGATCATGACACTACACACCTGATCGTATACTAATTAATGAACTAGTTAACAAGGTAATAGCAGTCATAGTAATGACTATAGTAACATTTACAGTAGTAGTACAGTATAGCAGTATCAGCAGCAGCTGGAGCAGTAACAGTCAGAGTTCAGTGAGCCAACTCGCGTTGAATGGATGAAGATGTACAGTGTTGATATCTGCCGTCCAGGCTCTGACCTTGTCTCTTACCAAGAGGAAACACCAAGCTCAACACAGCGGAGAGTAGGGGGGGATGATAGTAACTTTGCCCCTAGGGGAATGTTGACTCAGAGTCTGCGGGTGGAAGCTGGTGGAGGTTTGCCCTGAGGTTTGACATTCTGTGAACAGAAAATACAAAAAAAGAAGAGGAAAATAGAGAGGAGGGTGGAACAGACGGTCTGAGGAAGACAGAGAGGGGCGGGAGGAAGGAAGGTATGCACACACAAAACACACACACACACATACACACACACACACCTGCTCAGCTTTGTCACTACACCTGTTTCCATCTCTTCAGTATGCTGGTGGCTTTCAGCTGTAGAATAAAACAGAGTTCATTAGAGACTGTGTCTGAGGAGAGGAAGAGAGAGGAGGGAAGAGGAGCCGTAAAAAGGAAAATTAAGGACGAGGAGAGGAAACGGAAGAAAGAGAACAGGAAGGAATGGGGGCTGATGAGATTATGGGTATGGAAGAGAGGATAAAAATTATATGGAGGGAAAGTAGGAAGAGTCAAGGGGAAGGATATAGTGAAGAAGAGGAAAGATAGAAAAAAAAGGGAAAAGGGGAGGAAGGTGGAGGAAAATAAGATAAAGAGAGAAAGAGGAGAAATGGAAATAGGAGACAAGAAGGAGGGATATACGAGGAGGAGAGACAAATGAGTAAGGAGGAAGGGAAACCGAGGGAAAAGGGAGCAAAAAAGAAAAAAACAGAAAAGGGTGAGGAAGGAGAGGAAGGAGAGGTGCAGACAGGAAAACTGGGGAAAAAAAGAGAAGAATGAGAGGAGAGAAGCAAAGGAGAGAGGAGATGAAGCAGGGGGAGCCGGAGGATGACAAGCAGAGAGATAAACGACAGAAGATGATGTAGAGGGACGCCGGACGTTGGGACTTAAATATTCATATGTGACTCAATGACAATAGGACAGTAGGAGGCGTTGCCATGGCAACGACAAGAGAAGACATGGGAAGAAAAGAGAAGATGAGAGCGGGGAAAATGAGAAGAAACAAGGAGAGAGAGAGGGAGGGAGAGGGGAGAGAGGGAGAGGTGCAGAGAGAGGGAGGGAGAGGGGGAGAGAGAGAGAGGGAGGGGAGAGAGAGAGGGAGGAGAGAGGGAGGGGGAGAGAGAGGGAGGAGGGGGAGAGAGGGAGGGGGGAGAGGGGGGAGAGAGAGGTGGAGAGGGAGGGAGGGGGGAGAGAGCGGGAGGGAGGGGGGAGAGAGGGAGGGGGGAGAGTGAGGGAGGGAGAGAGAGAGAGACAGGGGGAGAGAGGGGGGAGAGTGAGGGAGGGAGAGAGAGACAGGGGGAGAGAGGAGGGAGGGAGGGGGAGAGAGGGAGGGGGGAGAGTGAGGGAGGGAGAGAGAGAGAGAGACAGGGTGAGAGAGAGGGAGGGAGAGAGAGAGACAGGGTGAGAGAGAGGGAGGAAGGGAGAGAGAGAGAGAGGGGGAGAGAGAGAGAGAGGGGAAGAGAGAGAGAGGGGGAGAGAGTGGAAGCGAGAGAGGGAGGGGGGGAGGGGTTACAGGTCAACAGGTCTTTCTCTTCATCTGCTGTTCTATCTCTGTAATTGATCTAGTCTTTTCCCATCAGCCTCCTGGCCTATCACACACACACACACACACACACACACATACACGCACACACAGACACGCACACACACACACGCACACACACACACACACAGACACAGACACGAACACACACAGCTACTTAATAGACTGTAACACAGTGTGAGTGAATAATGTAAGTATACACAATGTTGCTTTTATTAGAGAGTGATATGGCAAAAATGTACTTAAATTGGAGAAAATAGGGCTATTGTTTGGGACTACTTTCAGAGGCAAATAGTAAGTATTTCTAAGGACGGTGTATGTAGCCTACAGTGTGGCTCATTGGTGTTATTGGACAGCATGGAACTCTATGGCACTGAGGGATACGATATATATGGCTTTGATACAAATACTTTCGTAGGTTAGGGTTTAAACATGGGATTTGTTGACAATAATAGCAAAAATATTGAATATTCATAGATTTTTTTTGTATTCATTTCATTTTACTGGGATGGGGGAATAAGCTATAGCAGGCTTTGATACACACAATAGTAGGATATATTCTTGGTTTTGGTCTTTTCAAGGGATTTCATGACAGCAAGATAAATATAGGATATATTTAATATATATTTTAATATATAATAGAGTTATATTTTAACTCTGCTGCTGATTCCTGAACTCTGGGAACTTCAGGTTCAATGCACCAGTTTATCCCCCGTAGTTGTTTTTGATAGAAGAAGCAGCCTGGGCTCACTCCCAGGGCGACCATTTTAACGTTGTGTTACACCACGTATTAAAACGTTAACCACGTGCTACAAGACTAACCGCACGCAAACCTTCTGCGTCAAGATATTAAGCAAAAGGCCGGGGCTTCTGCCCAAGCGGCAAAATATGTGTGGGGATAAAATCACTGTGTAAGAAACTCCCACCTCTCTCTATCTCTCCCGGTGTGTGTGTGTGTGTGTGTGTGTGTGTGTGTGTGTGTGTGTGTGTG
>CALSBV010010691.1:123203-139493 GCA_943590825.1 Bovichtus diacanthus | reverse complement strand
TGTGTGTGTGTGTGTGTGTGTGTGTGTGTGTGTGTGTGTGTGTGTGTTTGCTCTTGGACTCGGTCTGATCTGAACAGTAGGTTAGGGGTTCATTCACATACAAAATGCATCAGCGGACCTTTAACCCCAAACACTGCCGGCGTCCTCTGACTCTAGCTTTCACTCAGACGTCACTCAAAGTTTCTGACAGTGGGGAAGGTCACTGAACATATTAGTTATTCTGAAGTTATTGAGGTGGCACTGAAAGCCAGTGAAATCATAACTAGAGAAAGTACATTTACATTGTTTTTCTGTGTCCCTCCCTCCCTCCTGTTATTCACAACATGCCCCCTCAGTCTTTCCCACCTGTCACCTGATCTTCACCTGCCAACACCCCCAGCAACGCACTACATATACCAGGCCCTTTTCCCCAGTCATTAGCCAAATTGTTAATGTTGACATTACATTCAATTGTCGAACCTGTTATTTTTTTCTGTGCAACAAAAATAATAAATGAAGTTTATGAAATTAACACATTTTTTAATAACAACATGCTGTTTATAGAGCAGCAGCAATGTTTAAAACAACAAAGTAATAATATCTCCCTGGAAAAAAAAGAGACATTTTAACACAGACTAAAGTTGAAACTGAATAGAAAACAGTAGTCATTCATGAAGCAGGTTCATCCTGCTGGTCAGGTGCTGGGAGGAGGGGCTGCTTGCTCTTTCCGTCGATATCCACTACACCTTGGCAAATCTTTATAGATTAAACAATCCCATACAGTTAGCTTTTGTGTTTAACTGTATAACACAAAGAACACATTTTCTCTGTGCAAATCTCCCTCCATGGTTATTAGAATCGATCTATATACACCATGATTGGGTTGCACCAGCTGATTGTTCATCACTAAGTTAGTGTGTAAAGTCCTTGCTGAAGTAAGTTCTCAGAGACTAATAGCTGCTTTCAAGCTTAAGATTACTAGATACGGTTTCACCATTAAAAGTTAAGTAATGTTTTAGCTAGTTACGACTTTAGTAATGTATAAATCGGTTGCTAGGCAAACTTTGTAGCACTGTGCAATCAAAAGCAGCCGGCTATGTAAAGAGGAAGTCACTGCATCACAAGCTGTAACAGAAGTGCTATAAATTACAGTTTTAGGGGGGCTAGCAATATATTAAACTTAACTGCCAAGCCTCTATGAATGTAGGTATTACTTTACTTATTTATGTATGTATTTATAGCTGCATGCATGGACAGATATGTCTTTCAGAGTCGGTAGTGTTTATGCAGTTTTGAATGAGGGGAAAATATATGATAATACCTACTGGCCAGTCACTTAGCTTGAGCTTATTAGGATGATATATTGTAATGTTTGTAGGCATTATGTGTTAATGTTATGATCTCTAGGCCTAATTTAAAATCTTATTATGAATTATTGTGAAAAAACATTTTGATCAAGTAAATTTCATATTACCTCCTTTACCTCCCTCGGGTCAGGTATTAGCTAACGTAAGCTTTGTCAGTTAGCTAGTTCAGTTAGCTTCACAGCCGTTCCGCTAGTGTCAATAATTAGTAATATTTTATCACGTAAGAATCCGTTTCTGTAGTGCAACCAATTTTAATGCAGTGATACGTACATTTCCATTTCAAGACTTATAAATAAATATCTTACGGTGCAACTGATCCCCAGTAACAAGTTCTTCTGTATTTTGATCCGTCGCTCAATGCAGCAGGAAGCCTGCTGACCAGCTCACCCTGTATATTAGAATGAGACCACGTCTGTGTCCAACTTTCTGCCTGATCCCTCAGTAGTAGTTTATCATTTTTCATTTCAGTGATGGATCTTTTTAAGAAAGCATTTGGAATATGTGGACAGAAAACCTTGAGACATGTAAGCACAGTTTTTGTGATGTATCTGTGTCAGTGTGAATCAGAGTTCACATGTGCTCTTCTCGCTTGGCTGTGATGGGATGAATTTCTGACGGATTATAGAGGAGCATGAATCCAGGTCAGCAGGCCGACAGAGATAACAGGATATCACAGAGAAACACGGAGCATGGATAGGTGTTTTATCCCATTGATGAAGCGTTTACTGACTCAGCTGAACTCTGCTGTTACAGGTCAACAAATGAGATCAGGAGGTCACTGGGTTTTTATACACAGTTATGAGTTTTAAAGAATCCTTTTCTTCCACAGAAGACGGAAAATACCTGTTGGTGTGGGGCTTCGAGATGAGCTTTTATGGCCTCATTCAGTGTGAAAGAGGAAGGTCAAACGGTCACATTCTGTGTGTATTACACAGATAAAGGACAACCGTACAAGTTCTGTCAGTCCTTTTTCTTCCTATGTGAATCTCCATGGACAGAGATTTATGTTGACTGTTGAAAAGCCTCACTGGACCTTTTTCAACTAAAATTGCGAAAAAATGGACAAGAAAAAATGCTTTTAAAGACAAGTTACATGTTATGTTTACATGGTAATTAGCCAGATTGTGAATTGTATTTAAAGGAAGACACACCAGCCACCAGATAAACTGTATTACTGTAGACTAAATGACATTGGCATTTCCAAAACTCATAGAGGACAAAATAGTACAATAGACAATTGACAATAGACAAAGGAATATGGTAGAAGCAAAGAGAATTATGAAATAATCTTGGATATCAAGCAAATTTGGTATGACAGGGTCGAGAAAATACAATATTAAAACATGATTATTGAAGTTCCGCAGAATATTTTGGCACCAATTTGGTCTTTCTGAGTAAAAAAATGAAAAAACAGAGCCTACTTTATAAAAAAACACATGCAGATAAAGTATTGAAATGCGTGATATATTTGGTTTCAGCTCGACTGTGAAAGGATCCCCTAACGTTCTGTTAGCTGTTGACTGGTGGACTCAGGATGTTTGTTAACTGTCACTGCGTCCTGATTGTTCCCCCTTGTGTTTTAAATGGGGCCGATATAAAAATCTATAAATGACCGGAGGTTAAGTTGTCCTGAGGCAGAATGCAGTCGAAAGCTGATCCAACATGACTCTCTCTGGTCAGGTTAAAAGCTTTTAACTGGATCAGACTGATAGCTATATTTTCAAATCTGGATCAGCAGGTTCAGGCCTCTTTGGAGGCTGACATTCAGAATACCGTGTGCACAATGTCATGGTAAAAGGATGCCGTGGGAAAAATATAGATGACCATGAACACAATACAACATTTCAAAGCATTTTTTATGAAAATATAATATTTGATCTAAACTTACCAATATGTTAAAAGATTGAATCTCTATTTTTGGAACAAAATAGCAACAAATAGTTAGTTTCTTTATCATTCACTGATTTACTGTCTGACAGTTTGTCAGAATGCAAGATTTGATCTTGAAATGTCTTGTTTTGTCCAACAGTCCAAAACCACTAGTTTACAAAGTTGTACCAGAAAGAAAAGCAGCACATTTCCACAATGTTTGATGAAATTACTGTAACAATTGTTCCAGCATCAAAGTTGTTGGCTACAAATTCTCTGTGGATTGGCTAATCGATAATCATTTCAGCACAAATACAATTAACTTTTACTAATCTGTTTCACAAAATACAATATATCATCTGGATAGGTAAAATTAATCTCCATTTCTCAAATAGTAAATTATACTCTCTTTCAATATATCTTTTTTTGAAACACAGTAGGTCTGAAACAATTAGTCAATGAATCAATTATTCAAATAAATGAAAAATGAAAAATCGGCAACTATTTGGATAATTGATTAATGAAATCATATCCTCTAAAATGGTAGGAGTTTCTGTTTATCTCCATCTTAAAAATCTAAATAAATCATAGTTATACTATAACTATCGAGTTTTAGCTAGAAGTGTTTGGAAAACAACAGCGTTGTTATTAAGTTATACAACTTTAATGTTGATGAAATTATGCACAGTTGTCATATTGTTTAATTTTCACACACAGATAATTAAACACATAAGGAAAATAAATAAAATAAGTGACTTTTTCCACTGGATTTCTGCAGTGATATAGGATCAGTGCAGTATATTGAAGCATGTGTACATGTACTGTATGCAGTGCTTGTACAGTACAAGTACATGGAGAAGGTTTTGTGCATTGACACAAACCTTTCAATTAAAGTGTGAGAAATATTTCCGCTGAGCCTTTATTGGATTTCTACAGCGTGCAGCAGAGAATATTGAATATTTTTTTCCAACTGCAAAGACAAACTCTGTATGAAGGCCACGCTTAATATGACACACTGAGAAAGTGTGTATGTGAGAGATGTGCGTTTCACTGTCACACACACACACACACACAGATGGAGGCAGTTAAGCCGGGCCACTCAGAGGTGACAGTTTGTATAGCCAGACTGAACATGCCATTACACAGTGACTCCAGAGTGTCTGCAGGATTAAGTGTCCTCTTCTGTGGAACACATGCAGACCAATGACAGCAGCAACGCCAACATGTGTGATCAGGTCCACACATGGATATTATCATTGGTTTTATACTTGATGAAGTCCGTTTACTACACATCCCGGGAACTTTGCATTCGTGATCATTATTCAACTTATTATTTGTATTTCCTTCCTACAGGCAGCGTTTGGTTTCAGGTCAGTTTAACTTGCACAGAGTGGAAAGTTGCTGCTGATAGATAATCCATCACAGTCAACATAAAGTCACCTGTGATTTGATTCAGTTATATATGCAGATTGAAAAGTCTGTACTGCACTGCCAGGCAACAATAACTGAACCCTGACAGAGATAGAAACAGACATGACATTCATTGTGATGGATTATGTATCTGACTGCAGAGGTCTGTATTTTAAAGGAACAAATGAGACAGTGAATGCAGGACAAAGAATAACACTTAGCTATACAGCACACACAACATGTGAGTAGTTATTAAGGAACGGATTAAGAACTAATAAAAGAAACAACCTGATAATTAATTGTTAATAAGTCGTTTGATTACTTCCAGATCGAGGACTACATAGTACATAGTGAAGACGTTCCTTATTCGTTACTCCAACCATGGCAGGAACTATGTAATCAGAGTAAACTGTAAGTGTCACAGGGATGACAGTAGGCACGGATGAAGTCTGATGTCTCGGTTAAACCAAGGCCAAATTGAACGTGAAAGCGAGAAACATCCAGGTTACACGTCTCGTGTCTGAGTCAACTCTGTGTGGCTCGATGCCTCCGATACTCAGACATCCGTTCTAGTTCCTTTGGATTTTCATCTGGGATATATAAACATCAGATTTGCAGACAGTCCCAGTGTGCGTCCCAGTCCTAGTTAAGTTACTCAACATTAAAGCACTGCGTAGCGTCTCACTGCCACAGTACACAGCAGGAGTAGTGGTACCAGGAGTTAGTTCAGCCCTTCTCACTACACTCATCATTCACCGTAGGAGTCCAGAGCATCGGAGCAGCGAGCACATTGTGTGCAAGTCTTGCTGCGCTCCTTCAGTAGGACTCTTCTCTATTTCCATTACAGTGAGTTGAGTCATTAGAAATGAATGAATGTTTGTGAGTGTATAGCTTGTGTTGCTCTGAGATGCAACACAATCCAAAGACTGATGCTTCACAACATGGGAGTTTGAATGAGAAGCTCTTTGAATGATGATTTCATTTTAGCCATAAAACCAGTGTTTCAACAGTATTTGTATAACTGTATTTCAGCACGTAGTTAGGATCTGCTTCACATTGAAATATGGTAATGATGTTGAAACAATGTGTTACTTAGACAAAAAAAATATCCTTTTTTTATTATCTATCCTGGGTTTAACAAAAAGAGGAGGCATTTCTCAAAGGCTTATTGTATTCAGCTTTCAGTAGTTTATTAGAAGCTGTAGTTTAGTTTCAATCCTATGATTCTGGTCTGATCTTCACCCAACAGAAAACAACAACTCCTCTGTTTCTGATCTATTTTCTGATGTGTCATGCTGTCAGAGCAGGAATTAAATGTGTTGCTGTGTTAAGCTGAAAGCTTTTCACTGGCAAACGACAGGAAGGCTGTGAAGCATCTAGAGGTTATCAACTGCTGAGTTGTTGATGCATACAGACTTACCACACACATATTCAGGCGGGGTATTATAGAGCTCACAGTTGTGTAACCCGCTCTGCTTTACGTTGTCTTTCAGGTTTACGAGCAGGACGACCTTTCGGAGCAGATGGCCAGTCTAGAAGGGCTGATGAAGCAACTCAATGCTATTACGGGCTCCGCCTTCTAACCCCTGATACCGGCCCTGCCCAGCCCACCCCCGGCCAGGGACCACTCTGGAACCCGTCTTCAAGCCTTGATGTCACCTGCTGTCCATTTGCTAAGGGTGGCAACATGTCATTCTGGGTTTAAAGACGCCTCTGTGGAATCGGACCTCTATCTGTGCTGGGTTGAGTTTGTTTGATTTCTACTGGTCTCGGCTAGTGTCTACTGTTTAGGACCGGGATAGGATAGAAGGGAATCAAACAGAGGATAAACACTACAGCAGAACAGTATCAACTCCAAGAACAGGACAAAGCTGGAGAGGCTTCTTTAGGAGTTCAAGCTGAAACCCCTCTAGACTCTTCAACCTCAAACACAAAACCAGAAAAACCCAATGCCTAGCACCTCGGCTTAATTACACAGGATGGTGGGATTATAACAAAAAAAAAAGACAAAATCCTAAAATCCCTCCTGTTTCTCTTCTTTTTGGTATTTATTAGCATCCTCTTCCGCTGAGTTATACACAACTCAGTAACTGTGACTGTACCTCACTTATTTTTCATGATTGCTATTGAAAGTATTATTTTTGTCTTTTGTTTGGGTATTCCAACTGTGTGCAGTTACAGGATGTGTATATGGTTTGAAAATGCCACCAGAACCTACGGTAAAAAAAAGTAGAAAAAACACATTATCAGCCACCAAAGTGTCACCAAATGTTCTTTTTGACACCTGGATGTGAGGTCGCCTGATGTGGTGACACAAGGTGATCCTCTCTGGCATTTTTTCTCAATATCTCTCTTTTTCCTATCTCGAACAAAACAGTAGGATTTCACTGAACCAACCATCACCCATAACCCATGCAGCCCTTCCACCTCTTGATTCTGAGGTCTAAAAAAATAATAAAGGGATAGAAACAAGTTTGAGACCCTCCAGGATGGCCTGGATCGGATCCAGCGGACTCTACTCTTACAGGGCTGTATAGAAACCTCTATAGACTCCCACAGTCTGTTGCTGCTCTTGACCAAGCCTTTACTCTCCCTAACCAAGACAAACTCAAATCTTTACCTACAAGGACTCGTGCCAAATTATCATCTTGGAAAACTTATTGTAACGTTTTTTTGTTTTTGCTCCTTGTTCATGTCTGTCTAAGTCCCAACCAAGTCAATGAAAAGCAGTAAGATGATCTGTGTTTGGATTGGTAGGACCCATCCTGGACATGCTGTATGAAGCTTGGCTTTGGATAGTACAAGTGATTGGTTCTTTTGAGAAACGTGTTCAAATTTGTCTTAACACCTCGTTCACAATGTGCCACGTTACGCTGTGTGAATGTCACATTTGACGCCCCCTGCTGGTTGGACTACTGAAGAATGATCACAGTCTGCGAAGTTAACGGAAGGTTGTGTTGTTGGCTTTTGAAACACCTGTGTGTGTGTTCATAAAAGACAGTAACATTTTGGATAAAAAATAAATATATTAGGAGCACCGAAAAAACATAAGAAAGAGAAATTGAAGTCATATAAAAAATAATAATACTGTTATCCTGTTAAGATCACCAACATATCATCTTGTTTTATTAAGAAAACAAAGAAATAGATACAAATTTGGCGTTACTGTGATGAAAGAGCCAATTGTGAAGGAGGTGTTACAGCAACAGGATCAAGAATGAAGTTATTAGTGGAATTATTATTATTATTGAGATTAGAGATAGTAGTGGGCGGCAGATGATGGTGATAATGAGAGTGATCTCCACCATTGTTTATTTAAATGAGTCCATATTTATTTTTCACGAGATAAACACACATGTACCTCTGTCGACCTTGATCGCCCACATGGGACAATTGCTAAATCGCCAGCTTCACTTTGAGTTTACTTCAGGGCGTTCCGTTTTTATACAAAAAATCTGAAGAAAAACATGCACACAAATAATGCATATTCCACAAAGTATATTTTTACATTTGCTGTCCTGTCTGACCTGTGTTTTTTTTAAATCAGGTTTTATCAAACACACTTCCACAGAGAGCTACTTTTAGGGTCATGAGCCACTATGAAAATTGAAAACCTATAGCCTTTGAATGCATCAAAACAAGTTACATTTTGTTAAAAATGAAATGATTAACTGGAATGGAGAAAATCTGTTGTGCCATTTTTAGTTATATTTAAAAAAAAAAGTGGAATGAGGAACAAAGCCTATAGTGTTCTGGTTTCAGGATGACCTCTGCAACATGAGTCAGTCAGGACGACGGAGCAGAGAGCATCCGCCTTTCAGCTCTTTAAAACAGCGAGATTTGTATTGACAGCAGGAAAGAAAAATCCGATTTTCAGAATTAGAGTGAGAATGAAAGGGCTGTGATATTTTTTTGGAGTGTGCAGAAAGGCAGCAGATTAAAATAACAAATGATTCATTAATCAGCTGAGGGGGAAAAAACAGGCCATCAGTATGCTCCATATTTGACTGTGTAACCCCAGTCACCATATTGTAATTTTCAGACCTTTATCTTTCTGTGATGAAAGGAAAAAGCCTGAGGGAGACAGAGAGAGCGGAGGCAGAGAAGGTGAATTGATATTCAGAGGTGGTTTGTATGTGCGAGCTAGGGCACGGAGGAATGAGGCAGAGAATTCATTATAAAGCCGTTTCAAATATTATGATTCAAGCTCACGCTCGCTGGGCTGTTACAGCTGTGGGGAAAAGTCCCGCGGATGGAGGGGATGGAAAGGTAACGTCTCTACAGAACGAGCATAGGATGAAAGGTGAACGAACGCAGGCAAGCGGGCAGTGTGGGGATCAAACTCATCAGCGTGTTCTGGGAGATACATCCAGTCTGAGCCCAGTGCTTTCATACTTTTCCAAGTCGCACTTCTTTTCCTCCTTCAGAAAGCAGAGCCGAGCTGCAGACACATGGAATGATCCGACACTGCCGGGCAAGACTGAAATTTGATTTAAAGAAAGAACATCTGATTATAACGGTAAATTCTAAATGAAATGGCCTGTTGCGGTGTCAACAGGGGAAAGACGGATGAAAGCAGAGGAAATGATCAGAGTTAAAGGGTCATACTGGTACACATTTTAGCCCATTAAATATAATTGTAGGCTGTAACTGATCATTTTATAAATCATCCATCACTTCTTAGATTGATTTCTATATCTGCCATTTGTTTGTTTCATTTATATGAAAATTAACCTGCCAGACTTCAAACTCAGCAAGCCGGGCTGCAGACATTTGTATAGCTGCACATAAACACTCAATGGAGCCAATCATAGCTTTGTAGGGGTCAGAATGGGGATGTCACTACTGGTCAATGGCCATCAAGTGGAAACAAAATTCTCTCAGTTCAGTCTCATGACAAATGTTACCTGACACTTCCTGCAAACATATATTCCAACATTGTCAACAGTTAGGAACTTCCTTTTAGTTGAGATCTTGTTGTGCAGCAGCATGGAATCTGTCCCAAACCCTCCTGTGTGTGGGTCCGAAGACACTCTTGACATCTTAGATTGGACAGTTTCCTGAATAACTGCGGTCCACTATGTTCCTCGTAACTGAGCCCTGAGTCAGGCTGGATCCACATTCTATTCATCTGGTCAAAAAAGGTTCTGTGAGATTATGCTGAGTCTCTGGTCTGTGTGTCAATATGTCTAACACCCTAGAGCACTCTCTATCTGCTGGTATGGACATTGGGTTCACCCGTCAGTCGATGAAGTCGATTTTATAGAAATTAAGTGAAATGAACGGTTGGAACGTAGAAGGAAGGAAATTAATCTTAAAACTGACGGGGGATTGTCTTGTTTCGTGAGCTAAAACATGAAATGGCAGCAGTTTGGTCCAGTTTACATCACATGGGCCTTTTTTATGACACAATTAGGCTTTGCAGGTATTAGCATGTGTGAAAACTTTTTTTAAAGCGGTGGGGTCAAATCTAATTGAATTAAGATCGTTATTGCCCTGCATTTGGAAAAAAAAATCATTTTAAGCATTTTCATAATTTGAATGGAGATTTTAACCTTAATTCAGAGTCATTCGTCAAGACATCTGATTAAATACACATGGCCTTTAACACCAGCTAACAGTCTCTGGATACCACAAACATGTTATTTATCTTCATTCATTTGCCCTCACAAGTTTTTGTTGCCGTCCAGATACATATGACATACGTGCCTTTACTTTCCCTCGTCATCTTTCTTTCTCTGTATTTAGTCACTTTGTTTGAAGTCTTTGTGAAATGTTAAAATGTGCTCTGTGTTATGTTAATTTGTTCCACCAGCACAAGCCGACACACAGGAAACAGATGAGACGTTCTGCTCCGCTGAGGGTTTTTCCCCAAAAGCACTGTGTCCCTTTCAAACAGAGAGAATTAAGAGAAAATGGGTTATTTTACTTCAGTGGCACAGACACAGCATTTCAGCAGCTGTCTGGAAACAGGCACATTAGACATGCTAAATGTGATGACTAAACAGATGGATGGATCGTCCTGTACCTGAATTATTACAAATCGGATCCCCAGCAGCCAGTGCGTCCATCAAAATGTCCCCTGGCTCTCTCAATGACTCACACTGTAAAGAAAATCAAAAAAAACATACATCCTCATAAGTCATTTAGTCTCAGATCCAACCTAAAAAAATAATTTTTCTTCAGACAACAACGCGTCGGTTAAGTGAAGTTCTTCCACTTATTCTTAGTTTATTTGCTTGATTTGTAAGTTCATTTTTGCTAAAGAAAATAGGATTTGTCTTCCTCAAAAACCAAGAAAAAAACATTAAAATGTAGTTTTTACCTGCAATAATTTTAATTATTACCCAAAATCATGACATTGAATTGATCTTGCACAAGCTATAACTTGCAGCATATTCTGCTTGTTCAGTTAAAGCCAGGACAAGCGAAACATCAGGAATGTGCTTTCTTCTTTCTGTGTAGACATGCAGCACTTTGTGTCTGTGCCATGCAGGGAACACTTTTTCATTATGATATTCCTTTGGCAGACAGTGGCAGGGATGTAACATTCATCTACGTTCTGTAGTGTTCGTATTAAACCCCTGAACACAAGTCAATCCCCCGGCACCACTACACGTCAGACTCATTCAGACTTAGGGATTTTAGTTTGTTCATTAAATATGACTTAGAACTTACGTTATTGTAATGCATTTTCTACTCATTTCTAGTGTGAAAATGAAATGAGTTGGAACTTACTGTATCACCACACAACAGAACCTTGACAAGAACAATGCAGATGTTGACTGGTGGATGAGCTCAGTTCACTTTAATAGAAATGACTGAAATCACTGGCTGCTCGAAGGGAAGTGAATTCATCTGAAAACTAATGGTATGATTGGGAAAGTATAAAGTACGAGTATGTGATTTTAAGTTACATACTGATACATCCAAAAATACTGGTATGCATCTTCAACTGATCCCAGAACAGTGACAGCATGATCATCCTCCCAAGAGGAAATGACCCCCCCCCCCCCCAAAAAAAACAATGTTATTAAACAGTCAAATTCATCATTCAGTGCAAGTAAAACACAAAATATCCAGTTTCATTTTGTCGTCCAACAATTGGCCTTTAATAGAGGAACGTAAAAGGGAACTAGGAGGTTTATTTGATCAGGACAGACTTTGTGTATTTTTCCCCCCGTTAAACTTAACAGTGAATCCCAAACCAAACCTTTGTCTCCGTCTCTTCCACAGTCTGAGCCTCTAAAGATGTTTGGGTTGATTTCTTCTTGCTTTTTCTTCTTGGCTCTACATGTGTATTTTACTGTGGAGGAAAGCGTAGCTGCAGCAGAACTACATTACAGAACGCTGCTTTTTTTTACAGTGTACAGTTCCACTAGAGTAGTAGTAACTTTTTTATAACCAAATTTAATATATTATTATTATTATTATTATTATTATCATTATTACTTTATTTTCAAGTGCTCTTTAAAGTTATTATTTATAACCATGTGATATTTCTGCAAATGTAAATTTAGTTTAGCAAAGAACAAAATAAAAAAGGACTGAAGCGCCGTTCAGAGTTTTTGTTTTGTTTCTTTCTTTTAATTTGTTGCCTTAAAAGGTTTCCGTATTTTTTAAGAATAATATTGTAGAAAGATTATTTACATTTCTTAATGAAACATTTAACCAAACAGGGTCACTCTGAGGACACACAGTCACCACTATTTTGTTTATTTTCAGTCTAAAATATGTAGATCGACACCATCTATGCAGTTATCATTTTTAACTATAACCTGTATATGACAGACATGTTTGAGTCTGTGATGTTTTGAACCCAGGAGTAGTTTAACAGCTGAAGTGTAGTTCACTTTTGTAGAATCTTGTTTAAAATAGATATTCATCACAGGCAACTTTTAGTTAACAAGTTAGTAAAAGATGATTTGTAGTTAATAGATTACAACATGCAGAAACACACCAGGATGGTCCTTTAAAAACACCTCGTCTCAGTAAAGGCTTGTGAACTCGTCCTGTGGTGGCTGTGTGGAACTCAGAAACACCAACCCGACCTGAGAAGGTGGAAACTGGGGAGGCTTGGCTATGGCATTTCAAAGGGAAACTCGACTTCATTACCTTCTTTCTTTGGGTGCTTCACTCTTATGTGGGAACATTGAGGATCAAAAAGGGACAAATTACACGGTCAAAAAAGACCACGTGAAGTTGGTCAGGGATGTGCGGACTCACTGGCCAGATTTTGGTGTGAAATGGACTCAGTCAGCTCCAACACAGACAGTTTCAGGCCGACGGCTTTCTACAGAGAGAAAGAAAATAATGGGGGTAGAAAAAAAGTGAAACATGATTTGGACCTCATCTTATCGGGGTGAAAGGGGCCAAATTAAAACGGCCCTTATCTCCACTCACACAGACAATTACTCCATTTCCAGAACATCATTGTTTGACAGAGGAGCCGACAGACGGAGTTCTCTGAGTAAATACAGTTTGACTTCGCCCTTTAAAAAAAAAAGTCCAATCCCGGAGTCATTATAACCAAATTAGCTTAGTGACTGCAATATAAGAGTGTACATTTTATTCATTCTAGTGAGAGGGATGATGATGATGATGATGATGATGATGATGATGATGAAGTAAAGCGAAGTTTCTATCCACAATGTTGTATACAATTGCTGGTTTTGTAATGCACTGTAGAACAGTCCCATGGTCCTTTTTTATAGAAATGTTATCTCAATGGTGCATTCTTTTTGTTTGATAAATAAAGTTTTGATACAAAAGCAAACACACAGTTTGATTAGTATTTATGTTATTACTCAGTGTTTTCAGTATACAAAGAAGGGCAAAGGAAACATATGCATGCTTAGACTAACACCGGAACAGTTAACATTTCAACTACACAACAATCCCGTTTTAATGTGTTCTGTGTGTGTTCGGCTATTCATTGTTTTTCAAATAGGCAAGTTGGTCTCTCTCTTCAACAGACACAAATACAGCTTTAATTTGAAGGATGCCTCCCATATTATACATTTGAGACCTGGTCACCCAAAGGCGGCGCCACTAAAAATCAGGACAGTAGTTTTTCTATGATCCTGCTGACAGACAAACAGACAAACCGGGACAGACACATTACCTCCTTGGCAGAGGTATTTATATGTAAAATTTCCACTAATAAGCATTGATTCTCTAATAAAATCCGGTATTCATATAAGTCTCAAACAAATGCCACAAAAAGAACATTGAAGGAATGTGGATAAAGGATGCAATGCTCATATATCCTTGGAAAGTGATTCCAGGTCATCTGTATTCCTCTCTTGGTTTAATCTAATATTAGTCCGAAATTAAATAGAAACAGGTATTTTTTGCATTTTGCAGCCCTGATTCAAGGTTATTATACACAAACTACCAACAGTGATTCTAAGTCACTGCATTAAACGGTTCATTTGTACAGTATTTTCATTTGATTTTGAAAGTGTTACAATGATAGCTTATAATATTGTGAAAACATCAACCTATATTACCTCATTATTATCAGGTACCCCATTAATGTCACCATATTACAATTTTTTTATCCAAATTTTGCTCAAATATACAGTCACTATTGTATTGTTAGCATTAGTACTGCACGGGATACCGTTACTAGAAAGGTATCACTCTATACCCTGCCGTTAAAAACAGTGCAATACCCTATTTTATTTGTATCTTTAAGAACTTTTAGAATGATAGTGTTTTAATAAGAGCAGTATTTATGATTTGCGTCGATGTAGTGTAGTGTTTGGGCAGCAAGCGCGCTGCCTCGAGGCTTCCACTCGCTGCACACTGTAAATAAAATGACTCTCGTCTTGCATTGACATTGTCTGAAATATTTTCTGTTTTTATTTTATTTATTTATAATAAAGAATTAAATACGTTCCATGTTCTGTCCATTATTCCATTACTTCTCCATTACTTCTCCTGATGTTTCAGGCTTTTGCTGTGGTATCGTTTCAGTATCGGTATCGAGATATTTTAGGCAGGTACCGTATCGAAGTCATAATTTTGGTATTGTGACTACTTAGCAGGTTACCAGATTGTCACCAAAATATTAATATACTATTATTAAATAGTTTTGCCATGTTGCAATCTTTAAATGTGTTCCTCTATTATTGTTTTTGGTGGTTATTACTTAATTAGTACCTTTTTATTATCAAACTATTAACGCACTATAATCATGTTATTACTGAATTGTCATGTAAAGTGCTACCAGAATGTTGTAAAGCTAGGGTAGGCTACATAAACTAGACTTGTCCACCTCCCCTTGGCTCTGTTTTCAGGCTTTAGAATATGTTGCCTGTGACAGGAGACATGGCCAATCACAGGTCCTTTCAAAGAGAGAGCGGTCCTACAAATGCAGATGCGCGTCCACGTCTCTTCGGTGACCTTATATCATGCAGGAAAAGTTACTATTCCAGCATTGGCAACATCTGCCTGACTGCAAAGTAACCCAAAAAAGGAAGACAGATCTCTCAAAAAGAGAGTTGGACAATATCGGCAAAGCATTTCAGAGATGTGGAGAAAATGTTACTTATAGTTTAGCCTTCTGCTCACGCCTGAAGCTAGCTTTGTGAGCTAACTTTAGAAAATCAGATGAAAATAGCTATGGGAAAAGGAAGTAAATTAGGCCCTGTTTACACCGGCATTGGGTGATCCAATCACAAGTGGACAGCTTAGAATGCGTCTCCACGTACGTATAGAATGACCACTTGTGAGTGGATCTCAAGACCCCACTATATATGCATATAACACTTACATAATTTCTCGTGTTGTTGCTTTTAAACGGCGGGAGGCAGTAATGCACTTCCCTGCATAGTCTACTGGCATGTTCCAGGCAAACAAAATTGTCCAAGATGTTTGACACACTCGTAATACAGTATCTCTATGGCCAGCTTACAGGATTTGAGAACCAGCTAAAGAGTATGTACTTCCGCTTATGCTGATGCTAACACTAGTTGAGTAGGCAGTCCTTCTATGTGGCCCTGGACACATTCAAGTAGAAACGTTATATGGCCATATGCAGTCTAGACCAACTCCGAATGTGGTCCAAGCGATCCAATCTCAATTGGCCTCCTTGTGAGAGCTTTCTAGAATGTGCTGCTAACTCCTGAAAAACTGAACCAGTGGTTTCCTGAAGACCAAGCTTGTCCAATAGCAGCGAACCTTAAAACACATCACCCTTCCTGCTAAATAAGCATGAGTCAGCGAGGATACACATGGAGGCATAACCAAGTCCTGAAAGTTTTGACATTCATTGTGAAGAAGGAAAAGCTAAAACACAACTCTCATCCTCTCTCAACTGGAAGAACTATCATTCTCTTTGTACGGGAAAGCCAGACAGCAACACCATAAGCAACACAATCAGAGACAAGAATGCTGGGTTCAGCTTCAGATTGGCAGATGGTCTTCGACCCTGAGAAAAGGATAATATTATCATCTGAAATAGTCACTGCGACTCTCAGACTAGACTTAGATCTATACTCCAGACATCTGAAGGGCACAATCATTGCTGAATTTCCCTTGCCCTGGGAAGTCGTGGTCGGTGAACTATATGAGCTGAAAGAACTAAATTACAGAGAGCTCGCCACATATGCACCCCAGGTTTCTTTTCAGCACTGTAGCCAGGCTGACAGAGAGCCAC
>CALSBV010010691.1:107590-118203 GCA_943590825.1 Bovichtus diacanthus | reverse complement strand
CTGGACCGCGAATCGTGGCTGCACCTGTTGCCCTGGTCCTGCCTGACTCCAGGAAGCCTTGACATCCCCCTGGATCCATCTTTTTTATATACCATCGTATCATGTTTTCTGTCACATAGATTGTCCATGCTGTATTTTTAACTATGCTGTTTGTTCTATACACACGTCACCTATTGCACGTCTGTCCGTCCTGGGAGATGGATCCCTCCTCAGTTGCTCTCCCTGAGGTTTCTTCCATATTTCCCCCACTAATTGTGGGGTATCTTTTAGGGAGTTTTTCCTTGTACGATGTGAGGGTCTAAGGACAGAGGGTGTCGTACCTTGTACAGGCTGTAAAGCCCACTGAGACAAATGTATAATTTGTGATATTGGGTTATATAAATAAACTTGATTGATTGATTGATGCTAAACAACGTTGATCGAAAGTGCAGATCCTGCCAGTAGAGACTGGCTGCAGAGGAGTCGTGGCTGCATCCACAGTAAGCTGAAACGAGTTGGAGTCAGAGGCTAGACACAAGAGCAAGCGTTAAAAGAAGCTTTCAGAGGCTGCCACTGGTTATGGATGAGGAGACGAGAGACCTTAGTTGAGCTTACAAATTGACATTATGATGGCCAAAGTTCAAGTTCAAGGTATGTTGATTGTTCCAGGCGAATTGGTTTGCAGCCAGGATTCATACAAATCACACAAAACCCTAAACACTGTTGGACAACAACAAACAACAGGACATACAGATTGTACAACAATCTGTGCAAATGTGCAGTCTGTGCAAATCAGATATCTACAGAAAAACAGTTTAATACTATCTGCCGTTTACCATGCAGCATCGGGCTGAGGAAACCTTACCATATCTTTTATAAACAACGACCGTAGGGTAAGTGTTCAAACTCCGCCCGAAAGGATTGATTGTGGCACTTCAGAAGGAATATAGCCTTCCTAAACCTCTGCTTATTATTCATGTCTGTAAGATGGGCTTGACTCCTGCCTGAAATCTTACTAGCCACTTTGATGAGGCTACCGAACCTGTTTTTGTTGGTCAAAGTCGAGTTCCTGTACAATACAGAACATTAAAATTTGATTCAATAAAACTTTATATAAAAACAAGTCATCCTTAAAGAACACACCTTGTGGAAGCAGCATGGGATTTAAAACAGGCTCTGTTATCAAGAGCATTAATGTTTGTATGGTTAGCTAGTATACACAATGTAGAGTAGTGGAGGGAGACAGCAGCCAGGAGAACCAGTGGAGTGCAGCTGAATGCAAAGGAGACGTTCAACCTCACACACTGGCAAGTCAAGAAGTCCAGCATCCAACCCACTGAAATGGAGACTAAAAAAATCTAATAGCTTCCCGCCGATAAATGTAGCTGGATAGTGTCAAAGGCCATGAAGAAATCTTGAAATCCCCTCTAGGTGTCGATACAGAAAATGTAGTAGTGTCATAGTAGCTTCCTCCACACCTTTGCCAGACCTGTACGCAAACTGCAGGGGCTACAGGAATTTCTCCACATGCGATAAGACCTCGTTTTTAATGAAATTCTCTGGTATCTTTATACTTAAAGATTTCAAAGCTGCTGGCCTGAAGTTTTTTATGTCGCAGGGGTTTTAGTCTCAGCACCTGGGACACCAGGCTGCCCACTGGAGATGTACTGGTCTTAAATCAATGAAACTTCCTTGAACATCTAATGAAACACCTGATCATATCCATGTTAGCACCCGAGAAAGAACCTGAAGGGAATGAAACATCTTGTTCTATGTGCTTGGACAGATGAGACTGGGTTAGTTTTTCAGTTGCAGAATATAGCTTTAGTGTTAGTGCAGCAACATCTGACACTGAACCGAGAGCAGTAAGTGTGTCTTTTGTGTTAATGTTTATGTGTGCCGTGCTCGATCTAAATCAGTCGGATGCGCTCACTTCTAGATGAACGTGAATTTATGTCTAGATCTTGTTGTCTTTTTGTTTGATTTTAAATAAACACAGTCTTGGCTTTCAGAATATGAAAGTATTATCGCCAAATTCAGACAATAAACACTTTTTTGCAGCTTGTAAAGGCATGACAAGCTCAGCGAACACCCACCACCACAGTCTGATCCTCCTCGCACCCCTCCCTCCATCTATACTTCTCCCTGAAATTATGAATGACTGGCTTAAAGTAACAAGGCAAGGTCTGGGACAGTGGGTTTTTGTCTGATTTCTAATAAACAAAGTCTTGGCTTTCAGAATATTAAACTATTGCCGCCGAATTCAGATGATAAATGCAACTTTGAAGCTTGTAAAGGTATGATGACACGCAGCAAACAGAGCAGTTTCACGACAGAGGCATTACAATAGGGTGCAAACGTACACTCACACACACACACACACACACACACACACACACTCACTCACACAAGAGCACAAGGCTTTTCCCAAGACTCGTCCTCTATGCTACAAGCTTAGGAATTAGTAAACCTAATCGAGACAGTCGATGGATTCCTGACTGTTGAACATTCGGAGAGAGAAAGCCTGATGAGCTAACGAGGATGATTGTTTGTGAAAGACTAACAAAGATTTCAGACCGGGCCATGAATCATAGCTAATCCTAAGGGGGAAAATAACTGTGGCTAATGTTTTTGTGCATTTTTTACCCAACAATTATCCCCAGAGCGGGGAAATTGTAATTATTCATGGGCGGTGTTTTGGTTCCTCTTAAATCACATGTGGATCCAGCCTGGGGCTGCCTTGGTTGTTTTGGTTGTTATTTCTGCTATTTGGATATTGTATAGTAGATTTATCTATTCTGTTGCTTGTATGTTCAGATGCAGCTTCTTTATCTGAATCAACGTGTGTGCCACATTCTTCTACTGTGTGTAAGTTGACATAATAATAAGTAATTAGTTCTGTCTGTGTTTGATTTAAAACATGAACTTATGTCGATGAGCAGGGGTGTGGATGTGCACGTGAATATGGCCGTGCACATGGACATGTACATGCATGCGTGTGTGCACATAAGCATGTGCTCAAACGTGAACACAGAAATGTGCACAAGTTAAACTTTGATTCAAACTGAATATTGATGAGCATGCACATCCATGGGCATGGGTGTGCATGTATATGTGGGTGCCTTTGTTCAATGATTTGATGTGTGAAAGTGAGAGAGGGAGGACAGTATATTGTGTGTGTGCAGTCTAGTAGAGGAAAGTCTTTAGCCTGCTCTTAAATGTGGAGAGGGTGTCTGCCTCTTGAACACACACTGGAAGCTGGTTCCACAGTAGAGGAGCTTGATAGCTGAAGGCTCTGGCTCCCATTGTACTTTTAGAGACTCTAGGAACCACAAGTAACCCTGCACTCTGGGAGCGCAATGCTCTAGTTGGTTTATAAGGTACTATGAGATCCTTAAGATAAACTGGAGCCTGACCATTAATCGCTTTGTAGGTCAGGAGAATGATTTTGAATTCTATTCTGTATTTTACTGGGAGCCAGTGCAAAGCAGCTAATACAGGAGTAATATGCTCTTGTTTCCTAGTTCTTGTCAATACTCGTGCCGCAGCATTTTGAATCAACTGAAGAGTCTTAAGGGATTTTTTGGGACAACCTGATAATAAGGAGTTGCAGTAATCCAGCCTTGAAGTAACAAATGCATGGACTAGTGGCGGCTGTGGTTCAGGAGGTAGAGGTCGTCCACCAGTTGGAGGGTCGGTGGTTCAATTCCCTGCCTCTGCAGTCAGCATGTCAAAGTGTCCTTGGGCAAGATACTGAACCCCAAATTGTTGCCGATGGCCAATGGTTTGTGTGTGTGTGTGTGTGTGTGTGTGTGGTTATCACTGATGAGCAGGTGGCACCTTTCATGGTAGCCTCTGACTCTGGGTGAATGCTGTAAAGAACTTTGAGTGATTGCTAAGATTGGAAAAGCGCTATATAAATGCAGTCCATTTACTAGCTTTTCTGCATCGTTTTGAGACAGGATGTGCCTTATTTTTGCAATGTTACGTAGATGAAAGAAGGCAGTCCTTGTTTTTAATGTGTATGTTAAAGGACATATCCTGATCAAATATAATGCAGAGATTCCTTACAGTGGTGCTGGAGGCCAAGTTAATGCCATCCAGAGTTACTATAGCTTTTTATAATGCGTGTGGGAGGTGTTTGGGGCCAAGTACAATAACTTCACACATAACATCAGAAACTTGCAGGTCATCCAATTCTTTATGTCTTTAAGACATGCTTGAAGTTTAGATAATTGATTGGTTTCATCTGGCTTGGTTGATAGATATAATTGGGTATCATCCGCATAACAATGAAAGTTTATGGAATGATTTCTAACATTTCCTTAAGGAAGTATATTATTATGTAATGTGGAGTATTTTGCTCAATATTTGGAGAACAAAAGCAATACATATATCATTGGATAGCTAATAAGCTCCTCTTTCCAACAGTTTATAGATTTGGTTATTATTATTCAATTGGGTTTTAGGGTCAATGTGACTGAAAATGATAGAGCAAGTCACTTATGTTTAATATTATATACACAAAGTATAACATGCATAAAGTACTACTACTCCTTAAGTTCTTTTTTCAGTAGATGTTTTTGTATTCTTACTCAAGTAGTTGATAACTTTTTCTACTTGAGTACTTGTTTTTACAGAATAATAGTACTTTACTTGACTACAGTTTCTGAAGGTTTTTAAATTGTGGAGTTCTTGAAAAGGTTGTGTCTCTTTTTTGGACTTACTGAATGTTAGGCCAGCACAGGTGAAGTCTTTGAGGCGTTCTTCTGTACTGTTTTCAGTTCTACTGTCTTCTCTGTATGGAGACTGACGAGCTGCCAGCTGCTGTCTGCAGGCTGACGAGGTTGAATGAGTCCTGTGGTGAGCTGGTTGTTAGCGGAGGACGAGGCTGCAGTATAAACTATCTGACAGCCCGTCTCCTTTCTCCACACCGAGACGTCAGCCTCCATCTGCTGCCTGCCAGTTGACGGACGCGGCCAACTAGACAAAGTGATTAGATAAGAAAAAAACACGAATTTGCAAACGCTGGTTGGGGACAAGAGGATACACTGAATGTTAATTTTAGAGCGGATGAATTAACTGACGAGTGGAAAGACTGCGAGGCTGGTTTACGAGAGTTTGAGTTTGGGACGGATTAGATTTAGAAAAAAATTAAGAAATTAGAAGTTTTTTTACTTTTACTAAGAATTTATTTATTCATTAATTCATTTAGGATTAAATGTTTAGGTTTAGTAATGTTTTGTATCTAGGGTTAGGGTTAGCAGGAGAGCCTACAGGAACAGTGTAACTCTGCCACTGCAACTCAAAGTGTGTACATTCTTTCTGACTGTGAGCAGCCAACTTAAAGCTTACTCTGTGAATGTCTGCGCTTCGGCCCAAACTGGAGATTTATTCAGCTTCAAAGGAACTGAATGAAAAGAAGCAGCTGAGGAGAAAGAGCTATGTTACAACAACAGTACTTCTGTTGAGCCTGTTCAGACTGTTTAACTGCCCACAGATACCTGATGTTACTTTAACAGCGTTTTAAACAAGTTTCATTAAACTCAAACAATGTGAACAGACTGATGGAAACTTCATCTTGATGGAAGAAGATGTAGAATGCATCCCGAGCCTGATCTCTTTCATTCTGGCTTTTTTAGAGCTCCGCTGTTATCCAAAAACTATTAAAAACATCGATGAGCTACACTGTTGCACTGGGTGACCTGTTCCTTCATTACCATAAACACACACACACACACACACACATACACACAGACACACACACACACACACACACACACACACACACACACACACACTGTTTATTTTTGACTCAATCTCACATACAACCTGTTGCAAGAAATACTCACTAGAGCAGTGATTTTCAACCAGTGTGCGTGCCGTGAGAGATCGTCAGGTGTGCCGTGGGAAATTATCTAATATCACCTAATTAACCATTGTCGGGTGTCTGTGCTGTAATAAAGTGTGGCAGATAATGTAATACTCTTCTATTTCAGTGGGTGGCAGCAGAGGGCTATAGACAATAGAGTTAGTGCTGCGCGACACGTGACAGTGACAGTTTGGTATCACAGCAAGACGAGCAAGTGACAGGGATGGAGAAGTTTTTGAGAAGGGAAAATGCAAATGCCGAACAGGGCCCTGGACAAAATTCTGACCCAGATGGAGGCCCTAGTATGAGTGGTCGACAAAAGAAAAAAGACAAGACGGTGAGCTCGAGGCAATACAGCGAAAGCTATCTTTCATTTGGATTTACTTTCACCGGGGATGCAACGGCACCGACTCCGCTGTGCTTGGTGTGTGGTGAGAAGCTATCCAATAGCGCCATGGTGCCAAGCAAGCTTAAACGCCATCTCCAAACGAAACACCCTTCCGTTCAAAACAAGCCGATGGACTATTTTGTACGCTTACCACCAAATGTGTATTATTCCGCTGCTGGAAATAGACCCCAACAGAAACCAATGAGTTTGGGTCTGAGTGGTATACAGTCGACAGGGTAAGAAAGTCATACTATTCAGAGACTGAAGGCCTAATCATGCTTCAAGGAAAGTATTGTGATATGAATACAGCGGCTGTTGTGGGAACAAGTGTTAAAAATGAAACAAAGAGCTGCAAATGTCTGTGTCTCAGATTGAAAAAGAAAGACTGGATGCCTTTCCTCATTGGCTATTGTATTGGCTTTTGATTGTTTTCATTTATAATATGAAGGGAAAAAAGGTTACGTCTTGTGTTTATCTCACTGTGGCTGTATCTGCCATTGACAATCATTAAAAATAACTGATATCAAAAACGGAAGAAGAGGAGAGAGGGAGGAAGAATAAAGTGATGCAGATTGGATGATGGTAACACATAAAGAAGATAAAACAAGAATAACCTGTCAAAAAATCTAATGTCAGGATGAGTTTGAATATCAAAACAGAAATCAATTACTGCCTCACAAATATACAAAGTGACTGTGTTTACATGACTCACCGTCAGAGTGTGTGTGTGCGTTTGTCAGTGGAGAGTGTGTGTGTGTCTGTGTGTGTGTGTGTGTGTGTCAGTGGAGTGTTGGAGAGTGTGTGTGTGTGTGTGTGTGTGTGTCAGTGGAGAGTGTGTGTGTCAGTGGAGAGTGTATGTGCGTGTGTGTCAGTGGAGAGTGTGTGTGTGTCAGTAGAGAGTGTGTGTGGGTGTTTGTGAATGTTCTGGGTTCATGGGGGTGGAATTGAAATCATGTATGAGAATGTGTGTGTGTGCGCTTGTATTTCTACCTTCGTGAGGACTTTTTTAAGTGTTCAAACCTTGAGTGAGGATCATTGTTGCAAGTGGGGAAAATATTTGAAATTTATTAGAATATTCTAATGTTTTTTGGATATCATTGTATTCTGCACAGTATTTCTGTGTAAAAACCCTCAAAAACTGTTGAAAGTACTTCAGTCCATTCCCATCACTAATCGATACTAATGTCCAGTCACACCTCATATTGGGATGATGAGTTTGCTGTGGACCAGAGGATGTCCAGCCTGGCAAACATCAACGTTCAGTTTCTGTTTGTCTCTCTATGCTCAGAGGACAGCTGAGAAACATGAAACGTGTGACTTCTTCTACTGTATGAGGTCTGTTGTCAGCTCATGCTTTTGCTTCAGAAGTTTATCCCAACATTATAAAGATAAAGAGACTGAGTCTAAAGTCTAAGTGTGAGACAGAGAGAGAGGTGTGTGTGTGTGTGTGTGTGTGTGTGTGTGTGTGTGTGTGTGTGTGCGTGTGTGTGTGTGTGTGTGTGCGTGCGTGTGTGTGTGTGTGTGTGTGTGTGTGTGCGTGTGTTTTGTGTGTGCGTGTTGTGTGTGTGTGTGTGTGTGTGTGTGTGTGTGTGTTGTGTGTGCGTGCGCATCTGGGTCTCATACTGTTATATGAACTGGGGCAAATTGCCTTGGTCCAGCCCTGAAGTTAGTCCGAGTTATTGGACACACACACACACACACACACACACACACCATGATGACTCTCCCCCATGATGCCCCGCAAGGTGCCATCGGTGGGGAGCAGACAGGAAGGGCTCTGAGTGGAGAGTCAATACAGCTACTCATGGCCATCAGGTCTGGAAGAGACATGCCCCAGTTTAACCCTTTAATGGAATGAATGATTGAAGCCTATACTGTTTCAATGCAACATAGGACAATGGACATGCACCTTACAACTTACTACTAATTTGTTTTGCCAAATACGTTTTGTAGGAAGTATAATTAAGTTCAGTGGTAACGTTGTTCCACTTCAGGAAGTGTTCCCGTCTTGTAGGACTCAGAAATGATATGGATGACACTATGTCTGGTTTAAAACTGCATAATTGACGCTTCGCTAAGCCACTATTCTGTCAAGCCGTTGGAGCTAGCATGGAGCGATTCAGAATAACTTCAGCTAGCTTAGCATGGAAGTGGTAGTTAATTATGTTCTGTACTCTGCAAACATTTTTACGTAGAAACGTAACATTTTAGAAACGTATATCTCCTTCCACCCTCTCCGGGTAGCAAGTGTCCCTATTACACATTCCCCAGGCCGCATAGTTATCAGATCATGGTCGACCTGGTCGATGCTACGCTGTGATTAGCCAGTCTGCATGACTTAGAAAAGGGTCAATTGTACTGCGTTGAGAAACGATTCTACCTTTCTGTCTGGTACAGTTGCAGTCGTTTTATGTTGTCATCGTATGATGCCTTTTCATAATAACAATGCATCAAATGACAATGTGAAAACATTGTGACAATGTAAAAGGTGCCGCTCGAAGTTATGAGTTACGAATTACTGAGAACTATCAGCTGAATATGCAGCTCCCCTCGGCTTTACAGAGCTTTACAGAGCTTTATAGTGACTTTCAGCTCATTGCTTAGCTGTCCGGCTGCAACTTTACTGATCTGGTTCACTCTCACCGCTCTCATAGCATCCTTTTTAACTACTTCTGTTTTCAGAGAAAAAGCTGTAAAACTCACTGCACACTACCTGCTGAGAACCAAACAGCAGACAGACACAGGAATCATTGGTCTCATCAACAAAAACCACGAGACTCAATACCAACAAGAGGTGACTTGGACTGCAGACTGGTGCAGGGACAACAACCTGTTACTCAATTCCTCAAAAACAATGGAAAAAGCTGTCGACCTCAGGAGGACAAACATCAAAGCCCCAGTTCATATCTCAGACCAACACATAACCCCGACAGACTCCTTTAAATTCCTCGGAACCTACATGCCTATAGGCCCCTGAAATGAAACATTAACAGCAATCTCATCATGAAAAGGGCCAGCAAAGACTGGATTTCCTCAGGCAACTGAAGAAGGATCATGTCAAAGACACCTGCTGGTCCACTTCTCCAGAGCCATCATAGAGAGCATCCTGACATCATGTCTCACTGTCTGCTGTGGGAGCTCAGACAGTCACACCAAGAAGGAACTGAAGCCTCCAACATCATTGGCTGTGACCTTGCTTCAGTGGATTTGTGCACACAAATACACAAACCAGCGATCCCTCCCACCCAGCCCACCACCTCTTCCAGCTCCTCCTCTCTGGGAGGCGCTTCAGGTCCATCCCAACCAAAACCCTTACTTTTTTGTAAGTGGGACAGATCCACTGAACCAAGAAAACCGTCTGTCCCAAACATTAACTAAGTTCTTTAAGTTGGCTAAACAGAACCATCAAAACATAATTTTACTATAGTTGATACAAGCAGCTATTGTAGACACAGCAGATGATATACATTGTCAGGTTAGTACCTCAGATACCTTGCCAGTTGGTTAGCAGTGCCCCTACTCAAAACTTCTCCCTGCAACTATTTTGAAAAGTCTAAATCACAGAAAGAAAATGATATCTGTGTGTTGCAACTTGTGCATTTATATAAAATGTAAAGCAAACGTTTCGCTAAAGGAGGCTGAAGCCTTTTGACCTTCTGATTCTGTTCTTTCAAGCTGAGCAGTTTCACACAAGCACTCCTCGACCATGAGAAATAATCTCAGGTTGAAGTTGAAAAGATTTTCACTCTTATTATTCCTGTGAAATGTGTGTGTCAGCTATAAGCTGATCAGAGGCGAGAAAACTCACTTGCAGCAAGCTTTCAGTTTTTCATTTCCACAGTTAAACTCAGTGAAGCTGCAGATGTCATGCATGTTGCATGACAGTGGTTATTTGATGCTTTGAGCCAGGCCTGTAAAATTCTGATTACTGCTCTGTGTTTTATGAATGAGCTCACAACTCTACTGAGGAAATTATACAGGAAAGATCCAGCCAGCAGATTTGTTAGGTTTTGGGACACATGATGCAACAGTTAATGAAACTGATCTCCTGCATCATCAGCACCATGAGACTCTTCAAAACAGTGTTCATCATTTATTATGCATCAGTGATAGAAAGTCATTTTTAAAGTCCCATTGAGGATGTACTTTTTTTTTTCCAGGGAAACCTTGCCAAGAAGGGAGCATAAGAAAATATTTTATGCTCTGTCTATATAGTACATATATATATTAATGGTATATATATATATATATATATATATATCCATCCATCCATCCATCCATCTTCAACCGCTTATCCGGGGTCGGGTCGCGGGGGCAACAGCTCCAGCAGGGGGCTCCAAACTTCCTTTTCCCGGGCCACATTGGCCAACTCTG
>CALSBV010010691.1:58947-87590 GCA_943590825.1 Bovichtus diacanthus | reverse complement strand
CAGCCCATGTCTAGCACAGAAGTCCAATAACAAACAACCACTCGGATGTATCATGTATTTTCTATTGTTCTTGGTCAGACTCACCCGCACTTGTTGCTGTGGGAACTCTGTACATTTCAGCTGAAATAATTTGACTGTTTGAAATCTCTCTTTTGACAATTGATTAATAAACCATCAAAGACAACTGGTTTGTAACTTCATTATTTACTCATCTCTCACTAGGAGATTCACGTTGAATTCCCGCGCCAAAAGTTGCTGAGTGTCAATTGATAATGGAGATGGATGAAAACACAATCCAACAACACCTACGTGTAACCAAAGCCAAATGTATTTGCCCAGAAACTAGAAGAGAAAGTTCTAGGTGATGTGCATCCTCATGGAGGACCTGAGAATATACCTCTGGTAAAGACAATGGTCATGTTCCTCTGGTTCCTCCCTGGCCAACCAAAACTCCTTCAGGGAGCTGTCTGACAAATGTGATGTTTCCTAAGGTGCTGCCCACAAGGTCATGTGGGTGTTCCAACTCTAACTGTCTCCTTGCTTCCTCATTTATCAGTTGGCGCCAAGTGTGAGCAGAGGCAGCTGAGGGATCTTCAGAACAACAAGTGGACATCATGGTGAAGATCATTGTGGCATCATGTGATCTACATAACTTGCAGGCATGCAGTGAGTGATGAGTGATGTCCCATGCAGGAGGAAGACAATCATTAGGCAACAGAAGAGATGCCAGGAAATCCAGAGATGAAGGATTATGTATATTTTAAACTATATATACTTAAAACCTCATTTGTAATAATTTTTTATCATCAAATGTTGTTGTTATTTGTTATTATATGTTATTTATTTTTTAGTGACAGATTTTGTAACCGCAAAAGAATGTTGTAGTTGTAACGGTACGACATGGAACGCAGGCATGGGGACCCAAAAGCAACAACTCAGAGACAGATCTTTGGAGAAGGTAAAAGTCTTTACTGTAGTAAAAACAGGTTTGGTACACGGGAAGCCAGTCAGCAAAGCAAACACATCCGATGGGGAAGAGGCGAGTGGAGAGTCAGGTCACGGAAACAGGGTCAGGTAATGCCGGGGAATCGCTGTCTGGAAACAGGAGCTGTAGACACTGGAACAACGCTGGAACTCTGAGACGCATAGGTACAAAGACGAACTGGCAACAAGAAACACAAAACACACAGACTATATACACCAGGTAACGAGACACAGATGGAAACTCTAACGAAGTGATGGGGAACACCTGGGACAGGAAGTGAAGACACTGAAACGAGAGGTAAGTAACACAAAATAAAACAGGAAGTGAAAAACGAACAACACAAAGGACCCACACGTAACGACCCACAGGAACCCTTACAGTATTTTCAAGTATTTCCAACCACACAACAAAATGTCATTGTAAACATTACTGTATTTACATTTCCTTTATGTACGCACTTCTATTTACCATTTACAAAAATATTTGTGGTATTGAACTTAAATAAACAAACTCTGTAAATCTATTTACTGTACGGAACAAAACTACAGTTTACATTTCTTTTTCCCATAGTATATATTAGCTTGTTAATGAATGGCCTGCATTATGCGTTCAAATTAGTCCTGAGAGGCCATCCTTTTTCAGATGTGTTCCTCACGCCTTCTTTGGCATCCACTAGTTCTCCCTCTTAGTCTTTCCTCTTTCTCATAGGGATGGCAGAGGTGGCAGAGGAGGAAAGGCTGCCATCATCAGTGGCACCAGGACTGTGCCATGGACTGCTCTGCCCAGGTGTTGGCCCTCTCACCAAGGCCTTGGGTCTCAAAACACCTTTTGCAGTTGCTATTCCATGGTGATGCCCTCCAATGAGCTCACAAATTTCACCATAAAACTACATTTTTTTACATCTGAATTTTCACAGACGGGAACATATTTTTCTGATTATTCTGACGCTACATGAATGCAGCATAATAACACTTAACTAATTGATTGGTTTATATTTGTAAATGTTTTGGTTTGACTGATGATTTGGTTTGACTGATGATACTGATAAATGTTTAAATTAAATTTGCAGCTTCCATTTACTGACAGCATTATGATGTATTTCATTTTAAGATAACTGGCAACTGGTCACTCCTACACCACCATTGCCTCCAGTTAAAGGATGGTCATCTCCACTGTGGCAGACATTGTACCAGATGTGGCCATGGTCATTTGGCACAGCCGGGTGGATGAATTTCTGCCTGTACCAAAGGCTGCTGATTGGGCGGAGATTGCCAGAGTTTACTTGGGCTTCAAGGAGAGGTGGAAGGGAAGCATATGGTTATCCAGGCACCACAACATTCAGGTTCCCAGTATCTTAATTACAAGGGAACATACTATGTTGTACTTCTGGTGGTTGTGGATGCTGGAGGATTTTGTTTGAACAGCGATGGAGGGACCCTTCCTGACTTTGGAGCAGCACTGCAGGAAGGGAAGTTGGATCTCCCAAAAGATGCTCCTCTGCCGGGCGCTAACCATATTGGGCCAATGCCTTGTGTCTTTGTGGGAGGTTAGGCTTTTCCCCTCTTGTAAGTCTTGGAATTGATTTTGAAGTTGTGCTAATAAATGTTCTCTATCTTGCGTCTTTTGACTTTGACTCTGAACAGCCTTCCACTAAGGAATAGTCTCCATTTTTAAATCACTTGCAGCATCACACTTTCTGAACAGCTTTTTTTTCTCACTACTTGTTCACATTTTTGAACACTATGTCAAACTTTCTGATCTTTTATTATTGGTTTATAATGTTGAATGTTTACCTTGCTATTTTATTCTGATGTATGTCTATATTTTAATGTCCTTTTTCTTCTCATTTCATTACGAGGAGTAATGTGCTGAGTCCCTATCCTAGAAGAAACGTCTCCCAACCAAAGAGGGTCTTCAACCACCACTCCTGATGAACCAGGAGAGTCCTGGAGAATGCCTTTGGAATTCTAGCTGCACAGTGGAGGATCTACCACAAGGTGATCACAGTGAGCCCTGTGGCCTTCACAACTTCCACAGATGGAACTCCACAGCCGTCCCACTGGAAGAAGAGACCTCACTGCCCTTAAACATGGGGAGTGGGCATCAACAACGCCGCTGTAGAGGCCATAGCCTTCCAGGAGGCCTTCAACCACTGCTGGTGGTACAACATCTGTCATCTCTGCAACACATACTTTCTGCTCCTCTTCAAAATTGAATAAAAGCGGTTTGAAGACCCACTCAACTTATGCTCAACTTATTCTGTTGAGCAAGTTCCAACATTAAATGAATGAATAGCTAAATATTCCATATGTTTATGGACTATAAGCGATAAATCAGTAAGGAAGACTATCTTTTGCATGCATAGTCCTGTAGTTAGATTTCTCATTTTATTCTGCCATTCATATCTCTCATGCATGCTCACTCATCATTTTCCTTGGTGTATTGTATTGGGCTGTCAATTGAGCTAGATCAGCTGTTCCACATCTATCCAATAGCACAGTGACACACCTCCATTGTCAGCCTATCATTTTGCTGCTGTCTTTTTAAATATGTTTCTCTCTGTGCCTTTAGTGCAATTATGCTGCTGTTATCCACCTCCCCATCAGCGCCTCGTCTTCGCAGATTCATCATTTCATCAGGCTCATCCGTCTCTGCAGAAGTAATCAGCCACTACCACTGTCTGGACACCATGTAGGAATTATTATTCTGCTGCTCAGGACTGATGTCCCTCAATTAAAAATCTCCCTGTGCAGTCTAAGCGTCAAAGACTTAATTGTCAAGACCTAATTACCACTCAATCATCTGTTATAATTGATCTGTATTTCATTCACTATGACTCTCCTGATTGAAATACATAGATTAGAGCCCCCCCCCCCCCCCATCTCCAAAGAAATACACATTACAGCCATTAGCTTAATTAATGATAGTTTATTTGCAAGCACAAATGTAGGTCTAGATATTTTGTCTATTATTGTAACATCTGAGTCCCTCAAGAGAAAGAACCATGTATTTCATTTTTTTTAGAGGAGTAATGGTTTCAAACCATATCTAAAAATGGTAATAATTTGGAGGTATTGTGTACATTTATAGTTTCAATGCAAGTCCACATTCATGGCGGATACTGCAACGTGCACAGCGTATTTTCGCTGTCACCTTGCGATCGTTGCAATGAAAGATGTAATAGTTTTAACAGCAATAACTTTCAAGAGTTGTAAAATCCTGTCTCTGAGTATTATTAACGCTTGTGTAGTGTATGCTTTTGTGTTTAAACACAAAACATTTATCAGTAACTCAAACTTCCTGGATTTCCTTGTCTCACCAGTAACTGAAGAAGCACACCCCACCAACACAGACCTGTGAGTTGTTTTAGTACAGAGCGGTTTCCAGTTTGAGCACCCAGCAAAAGTGTTAAAGACTCAAAAATACTGAAGTTACTTTTGTCCGATGAATTAATAAATCATGATATTTGACAGAACACAGGTCTAAAACATATACATTACCCTCAATGCTACTAGATTTTGTCCATGTTAAGAAATGTTAGAGCAGAAACTGACCCAGTTCCCCCCATAGAATCTAATTAGAAATCTGCTTCTTGTTGCAGTGCAATTAAAATAAAACAGATAGCTTTTCTAACAGTGCCACAGTGAAACATGTCACATCGATTCACAATCCAAGAGTCTGTTTAATTTCAGTGTGGAAGCTGGGCTAATTGGCTGTCAGTTAGCAAACAGAGAGCTGTCAGATCCTCTCCCTGCTCATTTTAGAGAGATTAGCAAACAGCATGCACATATTGCAGCAGGGAAAGACCACAACACACACAGCTGATGCTCTAATCCAGAATGACCTGCTGTGATTCAGTGAAATGCTTAGGAAAATTACATTTAAAAATTATTTTAGGAAATTACAATAGTAGGAGAGACTGAAGTTCTTAGCTGCCAGTTACAGATTTTAGTGCAGAGAGATTTAAAGGGCCATACCTGAGGTTTTAAAATACGGCTACACTAATGCAAATGAGTTACCAGTTCTTTCATCGGAAGCAAATCCTAATGATGAGTCAAACTGAGAATTATTACATAAACCTGTGTTTACTAAGTGTCTTTAAGATAGAGATGGAACATTTAGAGTGTTGCTACAGTTTAACTAGCAATCATCTTGATGTTTGTTTGACATATGTTGTCCTTGATAAGCCTGGAGACAGGTGGGAGTGCAGTATAAACATCGTCAAAACTAAATCTCATCGCTCTGGTAAACAGTTAGAATTGAAGAATGACTTTGAACAAATGTGATTATTTGACAAACAAACTGAAGCAATGTAACTCAGGGTGAAATAGAGCTGAAACAACAAATAAAATAAGTGCTTTGTAGCTAAAAGACAGAGTGCATTAGCCAGTATGACAGGCATGCAGACGGTTTGGATAGACATTTCTTATCTATGTTTTTCAAGCTTTTCTGTGAGTGACGGTTAACATCTGTGTCATGTTGTGGTTTAGCAGAATTTAAAAGTTTGCAAAGTTTCTCAGTATGTAATTTCAAAAACAGAAGGATAGTGTTTCACCAACCCTGATAAGAAGCTCTATAGAACCTTCATGAAGGCACTTTTTTTTTAATCAGCATATTGAAGGAAGGCGGTGTGAGGATACACAATAATGAACATAAAACCAGTATACAGTATAGACTTTATGTCACAGTGACAAATTATACCACTCCAGAGTCCTGTCAGCTGTTAGCAATCAGGAAGTAAACTTGGGTTTATTCCTGACTTTATTGGGTGTGTGAACAGAAAGTGAACAGCTGCTGCGTTCTGTTTCAGGATTCAGCATTCATTAAAAAAAGGACTGAATGAGCTCCACCAGTGAAGGTGTGTCAGTGATGATGTGATATCTGGACAGAACGGCAGTTTAATTTCCTGCTTGATAAAAGAAAAATGCTAATTAGCTGCCAGACAGACAGCAGTTTCTCAGGAACACAGCTGCAGACTATTAAAGAAGACCTTAACCACAAGTCATGGCTGTTTGTGAGTTGCTGTTTTCACACTGAAGGCCTTTAAAGATGGATGTGTGAATGCAGCACATACATTGAGGAACAGTCCTTTAATGTAGATAAGTCGAGCCAGTCCTGACCTCCCCGGGACCCAAAGCAAACTTCTGCTACCTTCCTGACCCGTCAGCCGAGTAAACCATTTGCCATTGCTTCACGGTCACGCCTGACACCCCAGTGTATTACACTGTTACAATACAATTATTAATGAATACTATTATTCATTTTATCAGCTGTATCAGGCCCATTCAAACTGACTCCCCCAGATTTCCATTTATACATTTTCAAATATGAAATACTGTTTGTACTTTAGCTTGGTTTAATACATGATGGTTATTTTTTACAGAGAGATATGCATCCATATTGCCCAGCATACTCAGCTAATTAACATTTTAAATTAAATATTTAATCAATGGTTAATGTCAATCTATTGCTTTCCATATTGCATTAGTCTAGAGTTTAAACGAAGTGCCAACCTCCGGTGCTGAAAAAATAAAGCCAATGCTTTTCGAATGGCCACTTGAGGCTGGCTCCAAAAGCGAGTCAATCTCCATAGTCAAAATGTCCAACTTTACAGCAAAAATAAACATGTTTACAGCCTGGTACAAAAAACTGTTTTGGTCTCTGTAGCTAAATTCCTCGTTCATTACAACGGTACGGGAAGAGAATCTTTGTATATTTAAATGACATTAACAGTTATGCAGCGTTGCAGCTTTGAGCGACAGGTGGGTGCCGTTACAGGTCTCTAGCCATTAGCAGTCTGCTCTGCTCCGCCTCTCAGGCCCTGCCAAGATGGCGACTGCCAGAGTCACTTTTCCACTATGGTGTGAAATGCAGGAGAGCTAGTGAGTGCCAAGGCCAGTTTCGGTCTCATGGTCACTTCCGGCCTTAGATCGGGCCTCGGGGGGGATATGTCGGGAACAAGTTTCCAGGCTCTAATGAGCCACCAGTCCATGGGCCAAGCAGGGCTAACCAAGGCCTGAGGCGGAGTCAAAGGTCATAGGCAGGGCTTACCTGGCTTTGGGCGGAGCAGCAGGAGACATGTCAGCGCAGCAGCTCATTTCTCATCAACCCGATTCTATCGCTGAAGAATAATGGAAAAAGTAAAAAACTGACAACAATCAACAGTATTGGTCAAACTGCTCACTATTACATTCATTACAGTCATTTAGCAGACGCTCTTATCCAGAGCGACTGACAGTGAACTAACTACAGGGACAGTCCTCTGGAGCAGCTCAGTTATGTGTCCTGCTCAGGAGCTCAATGGTGGCAGCCTGGTGTTGAACTCACAACCTTCTGTTCTATTTGAAAGCCTGACTACTAGACCACTAGAGCTGGGCCGAGGATAAATAAATGAACAGTTATAGAAATGTGTAAACTGTAAGGCAGACAAGCATTATCAAGTTAATTCACTTTGCATGGTCTGAGCTCAAATTAATGCCAAATTATGCTCCATCATATTTGCCTATTAGTTAGTGTCTGTTTATGAGCCTAAGTCGTAAATTATCTTAGAGTAGATGTTTACCCCTAAGCTCGGCTTCCTTAAAATGAACAATATTTTAACAGAGGTTTTCCTAGACAATAGGAAACAGTTGAAAAAATACAAAAATATAGTAATTTAACTTATCAGACAGACTTTTCACAATTCACTCAGTTCTTCTGGTAAAAAAAAAGTTATATATGTACATATGAAAGCATATTGTTGTGCAACACTGTTATGTTTTCAGGGTTGCAGTTTATAAACAACATTGCCTGTTGGCATTAATCAAATGCAATAAATAGTTGTATTTCACTCTCACTTTTGCCCGGCACAAACTCACAGAACACGGCTGGAAGTCGCTGGCAAGCAAGCAAGACATGGACAGGTGGAAATCTCCGGTTCTGAAAAGTAAAGCAAATGCGGAAGTATATTAATCTTGCATTCTTTCGGCCAGCAAAGGGCGACCCCTCTTGTTGTAAAAAGAAATCCAATTGTACAGAAGTCTATGAAAAAAGGACCCTGCTTCTCACTTGATATATTACCCTCAGTAAACATTGTAAACATGAGTTTATGGTCTCAATCGCTACTTTTAAGTCTTCTTCAATACAGCATGATGTTCATTTAGCAATGTATGGTCCCATTTAGAGTGAAATAGACGAGAAAGCAGGGTATGATTTCAGGCGTGGCCACCTTGTGATTGACAGGTCGCTACCATGACAATGTCCGTTCTGGATGTCAGACTCAAGTCTTTGAAACCATAGTCCAAACACCAATGTTCGACTCCATGGAGACTACATCCATTTCTTAAATGTGTATGAGAGATGCACCGCAAGCTAGCACTTAATGTTACTGGGATTTGCTGACATCAAACTTGGAGAGAGCGGTTTAGCTGACTGCTGTACCTGTAATTCACTGTCATGGTGTATTTTCTCTCTTTTTGTGACCAGAAGGAGCATTCATCCTCTCATCGAAGTTGTAAACAATGACACGTGTGTGATGCGGAGCCTTACGCAACTTGCATATTGAGCGTATATGGCTGCCCGGCTCTGTAAATAAGGGCAGGTGACATGTTGATGTGATTTTAGCTCTCAGTCAGACAGCAGGTGATGAAGGCAGGATCCTCGGACTGACCGTGTGCTGGAAACAGATCCAGCAGACTACGATCAGAAGCTGAATGTCTGAACTTTCATTTGTGCCAAAAACAGGCCAACTGTACATCGATGAGGTTCTACTGTCGTTATCTGTTCAGCCTTCAAAAAGTTAGTTGCTGTTTGTTTGCTGTTTGTCATCCAAAGTGTCCTGCTTTGGTTTTGCTGGCATGCCTCAGTTTGAGCTTTTCTCTCTTTTTTCTCAACTACCTCAGTTTTTGTGTAAACAACCCATGAATGCCTTTGAAAAGAGTCTGAAAGAGAGACTGGGAGACTGAAAGTGTGCATTTTGATCCCCATTTGGACAATTCATCCCAGGAAAACAAAACAGCTCCGAGCTGACCTACACAGTTTGTGTGTGTATGAAAGTCTGATATATCTTCCTCCTTTGTGCCATAGCTCTGTTATTGTCTAAAATCTATTAAAAACACATCAATAAGCCACACTGTTGCACGGGCTGACATGTTCCTTCATTACTATGAACACACACACTGTAGTTTATTTTGACTCCATCCCACATTGAGCATTCTGCTGCCAAAATGTGTATTAAACTGAGGCTAAAAATAGTGCCAAAGTAATGCACTTGCATTTACTCCTATTTGACTGCAGACCATAGACTGTATATAAGAAGTGGATGTAGCCACCACGACTTCACCTATTGGTTTGTGGACTACCGTTTTGAAGCCATCTTTTTGGAGCCAGAAGTGACCATATTAGGACGAGAGGGTGAAGCAGGAGAGCAACAGGCGCAAGGTACTGTGGGTAAGGTAAGTGGGGCAAGGTACTGTTAGTATAGTATCGCTAAGTTACTAGCAAAAGCTAGCCCAATCAGCTAGCTTGGTTAGCAAGGTACAGCTGTAATTCACATTAACTGTGATATTAATTGGGATGCTAAGTTTGGCTAGTGGAAAACATGCTTAAAACAAAATGTGGTTCCCGGAAAAAAAGAACAGCCGGGTTCATATGGTACTTTCACACCTAACATGTTTGGTTCGATTAAAACCAACCTCAGGTCTGTGTGCCTGGTTAGTACGAGACCATCTGTAAAGGCTTGCAAGCAGACTCTGGTGGTTCGTTTGTGGTGTGAAAGCAACCAAACGATCCAGATTTTATAATAGCAGATATAAGATTTTAGCATGATTTCAAAGCTAATCTACCATCTGTATGAGGCCATGTATATTTCATCCCTCCCCGAAGGGAGAGAGGTCAGAGAATCAATGAACCAAACCACAGGTGTGAAAGCAGACGCCATGTTAGAGACCTATATCCTACCCTGCTTTAGCGTTTTTTTAACTCTAAATTGGACCATGATTTACAAAATAAACATTGTGCTGTATTGAAGACTTGAAACTAGTATTAGTGAGAAGTAGGGTCAATTTCTGATTTGACTTCGATACAATCGGACTTCTTTTTGCAACCAGTGTAATAGCCCCCTGCTGGCTATGCAGAAGACTGCAGGTTTAAGGCACTTCTGAATTGGCTTCACTCTTCAGACATCCATTAACATCATATGGAAGCTGATAGCATAATAGCTAAAACCATTCTGTGTTGTGTTTGTAGTTGTTTTGTCTTTGTTTTTTTCTGTTTTTTGTTGTAGTCTGTCTCCTTGAATTACAACTTTTTGTTTGTGTTTGTTGTCACCTTTCTCTATGTCATCATCTGGTTTGTGTGTTGTTGAAACTGTCTGTCTGTGTTGACGTTCTAAATAAGAACAGTGTGCTGAAGGGGACATTTTGGGGATTTAGGGTCACTGCTGAGCACTTTAACCAAATGAGCTTTGCTGCGTGAGAGTTTCAGTGTGTGAACAGGCTCCATAATGAGCTGCTGGGAGCTTCAGTCCTAAAAATCACAGAGCGAACAGAGCCATTACGGAGGGAGTCTTCCGTTTAAACTCAGCACTGATACAGATTCCAGGAGATAATGTGGAAAACCAGGAGCTGGCATCTGAGTAGTTCTCTGAATGTGACAGATGGCTCACTGCTCCCCCCTGCTGAGCAACACACACTGCTGCTGCTGGTTCACTCTTCTCTCTCCTACTTACAAACATAACTTTGATATGAATGTGACTTGGAGGAAGTGGGACAGGTTGTTACTCATGTTACCTGTAAAGTAAGCTTTTCTCACACACTCACTCACAGAGTAACTTTGTGACATTGTAATGTAAAGTATTTATATACAAATACTATGTTGTATATATAAGATTGAGTGAATTGTATTCTTCCTTTTTGTTAAATTGTAACTTACTCTTATTCTCTGCCTCACACTGAGTACACCCTGGCAGAATACAACATTAGGACATAGAACATTAGCAGAAGCAACGTGTAAAACAGCAACAAAGTGCAGCTGATATGTCAACCCTGTCGCCACACAAAAACATCTATCTGGGATGATTCTGTGAACCTCAAGAATATATTCAATGACAATGTATTTTCTGCATTTAATGTCAAGGGCCAAGCAACTAAAACACTGGGCTAAGGTCAGGGATCGATGGTGACTGTGAGTGGTTAGCATTGTGCAGGTCTGTGACAGGACATGAACTCAAGTCTGCCTTCTCCACCCCAACCTCCACACCTCCATCTTCTTCTTCCACCGGGGGGGCAGGCATAACAAAACACACAATAAAGTGAAAAACATATAATTGAATTATTACATATATAATGTAAACGTAATTATTTCATTTTATATTATGCACTTTATTTATATTATTATTACATTGTATTATATATGATATAATACATAAAACATTTTACAATAAATATTACCACAAAGAAAAAAAAATTGTATGTATGTTTTATTTTTTTTGCGGCCCGGTACCAAATGATCCACGGCCCGGTACTGGTCCGCGGCCCGGTGGTTGGGGACCCCTGCTTTAGAGGGTTGAAGGTTTGGTTCAGAGTGTGTTGAAGGTTGAACAGGTCCCAGGCCTCCCCACCATCCCTGCTGTCAGCATGATCATTTCTAACCACAGAACATTTGGCTTGTTTTTACACTCTGTGTTTTCAGCAGCAGCAGCTGAGACTCGGGTTGTTCTCTACTTCACAGGCCAGGTCAGTGTCTGGATTCAGCAAGTCACATCCAGCCTCATCTACTGAGCAAGTCCTTTAAAAGCTGCAGCTTTCCCACACAGAGCGACATGTTCCTGCCAGGGACAGCACACACACTGTTAGCAGCATGAAGGATGCAGAGAGCATCAGCTCATCTGTTCACTGACGATTCTTTAAGTCTGTGTGAAAAACTCTATGTTCTTCATTATCAGGAAATCAATTATACATGTGAACTATATATTTAATTTATAGGTTGAACAAAATAATTTACTGGTCACTGTACTGTGAGTAGCAGAGTAAAATATATCAAGATCAATTGAAAGGCTTCTTCTGAAGTCTAAAAAAGTATTTACTGATAAATAAAAATCACATTAATGGGCATTAATCTGTTGCCGTGATTTGTGCTCCCAACACTGATAGAGTGATGAGGTCTGGCTCACAGTCGCTGTCCCAGTTCATCCCAAAGGTGTTGGATAGGGTTGAGGTCTGGGAGCATTGTCATGTTGAAGGAGGAAAGTGTTTGGATCAACACGTTTCCACAAAGTTGGACACACTATAATCTAAAATATCATCATATGCTGTAGCATTATGTCCCCTTGAATAACGGGGACATGAGGCTCTCAGGACAAACTCAGACCAAAAGTACACTAACGTGTCCAAATACCTTTGGCCATATAATAGAAACTATAATAAGAAGAATATTGCTCCTGTTCCAGGTGCTGGCTGGATGTTTTACTGTGTGTTGCTGCTTCCTGGTGGTCAAAAGAAGAACTGCAGCATCTCTTTTGCAGAATACACAACCAACCGAAACTCATTCCATGACAATTACAGCTCACAGCATGTACTGATGTTAATGCAGATGTACTGTATTGTGTTGTACTCACATGGAATTATGCAAAACATGCACCAGTGGAACGCTGCTGCCAAATTGGAAACATCACCAATAGCTGACATTCTGACATTGTTGTTCTTTTTATTCAAACTACAACCAGCTCCATTGTTTATGCTGAGTGTTGCATTGTGGGACAACAGCATCCATGATGTGATTTGACTCTGCCTGCTGTCATTGTGTCATGTTGTCTTCCTATATCTGCAGAGAAAAACTTCACACAACTGTGTAGAGTGTGAAACCTGTAGAATAATAGGAGGAATAGTTCAAACTGTCAGCAAGAACACGGAAATCGAAATCTAAAGGTTGTTTCTAAATTTAAAAAAAGACTTTGTGTTTGAGAAAATGTCCCGGTTATACAGGCAATGCAAAGGGACTGCTGTGTATCCTAATCTCAGTGTCCTAGATGTAGCCTGTAATGAAAAGAATGATGTCTCCTCCCACAACCACATTATGTGGATGACATTTAAGATGGTCCTGTTGACAGTTTATTGCAGTTTTCTGAGTACCTCAACTACCATGAACATCTAAAATGTACCATCAATCATGATGTACAACAAATCAGTCTGTTGGACATTCTTGTTAAATGTCAGAAAGGAAAGCTTCCCAAGACATGTTCAGCACTGTAACACAGGACAAGTCCTCCTGACAGGCTAACAGTCTTAGGTACCATTTTAAATATTCAGCTCTGGGTAAAGATTTTTTTTAAAGATTATAGACACTGGTCACTCTGATCCACTTCTTAAAAATGAATTTACAAATCTACCCAAAGTAGTGTACAAACATTCCCCTACCTTGAGAATGCTGGTCAAATCTGATCTCATCCCAGAAACACACCTTTCCTTGATGCGCCGCCCGGGAATTATTGGTGTTGTTTACATACAAGTGTACCACATACACCAACCTGATGACAGGAAAAACAATTAAAGTAAGCACTATATCTTGTTCCAAAAAGAAATGTAATCTATTTGATCAAAATAAAAATAAATGTGATTAATACAACGAGTGTGTATTTGTTTCCTTATTGTAATTTGATCTAGATAACTCTGATTTCTCTACATTTATTCAAGATTTCTTCTCTCCTGTTTTCCTCAAACTTTTACAGTATTTTGAGCAGAGGTGATGTAGTTTGTGATATATGTCATGTTGAATATGATACAATGTTGAAAAATAACATATGTTTGATACTTAGAAGTATGGCCTTTGTATTACTGTTTTTATGTACTTTTCTGCATCTTTTATGGAATTGTTAATTGCTTGTGGAAGTTTTATCACACTGGGTGTTTTAAATGAACCACACCTGCCATCATGGAGCTTGTTTTCCTATCGGTGCATGATGTATAAATATGGGTGTGGTGCACTTTGCACTTATGTGTGTCGCTCTATTAATTACATTTTGTGTTGCGTCATTTGGAGGACTTGTTGGATGATGTAGAGAGTCAGAATTCATTTCAAAGTGTATTCTCACATTCTGAACAGCAGCTCAACAGGGTTCCAGATGTAATGATTGTCTGAGTGAGAGCTGATGTAGCTCAGAGACCCTGAACAGCTCAGCTGGTTCAACTCCTGCATGGATGTTGAAATACGTAGCTTGTTCTGTATAAAAAGACATTTTTCGGCATCAGAGGCCAACCAAGAAACAAAGAACATCCACATATAAGCACCACATTAATGTACAGATTAATTATGGCCATGTATTTACTCCTTTGATGAGACCTTAACTGTTCATTAAAATAGTCAATAATGTGTACCACTCCCCCAAGTTATTACATGTCTAAATGTTAGGTAACATTTTCTTCATACCATACTCCCATCCCATAAGTTTTATGTAGTTATTGGTGGCTATAATCCGTCCTCCTGTCCATACTGTGTGAGGGATCCCTTCCTAACATTCCTACACTGAAAGAGATGGAAGACAAAATGCACGATCCTCACTTGTGTTTCTAATATGCAGTAAAAGCAGAATATACATTATACAATACAGACAGACATACATACATAATGACTAAACAATGGCATCATGCATGAACATTTTCTATGTTTTCTCAAACAACAACAAAAGGTTTTTTATTGGATTTATTTCATATCAAATAAACTCATTGTTTGTCTTTCTGTCCTTTTTTTTAATATGAATGTGTAGCATTATACATTTTAATATTACAAATCCACGACTCTGCAAAGCTGCAACTGGACAGCTGCTCTCCACCTGCGAGCTGATTGGTGGAGGAGTTGTTGTGATCGGCTGGTTTCAGGGATAATGGAGCTTCCGGAGGCTCTGCTGAGCCATCTCAGATCGTCTGATTCTATCCTTGAAGAAACTCTGCTGGTGCTGATTCCTCTGATCCAACCTGACTAACCACTGCTCCCTCAACCTGGAGAGAGAGGGGGGAGATGGGGAGAGAGAGAGGGGGGGATGGGCAGAGAGGGGGGGGAGGGAGAGAGAGAAAGAGAGAGAGAGAAGAAAGAGAGGGGGAGAGAGAGGGGGGAGAGACAGAGGGGGAGAGAGAAAAAGAGAGAGAGAGAGAAACACTTTATTTACATATTTTTCATCTTTACAAATAGTTTATGAATAAAATGCAAGATGAATCCATTTATGTTTTAAAAATGAGAAAAAAATCCAATGAAAATGTGCAAAAAAAAAGCACCAATGCTGTTTAAAAGCCTCAATGTGTTTATAAGATGTCTGATGTTACAGAGCCTACTGCCCTCCTGTCTCCTGTCTCCTGTCTCCTCTCCTCTCCTCTCCTCTCCTCTCATCTTTCTTCTCTCTCCTCTCTTCTCTATTCTGTTCTTCCTGCTGACATAAATGACCATCTTGGAGCTGCCACTTGTCCTTGTTTCTCTTTTTGTAGGCAGCTCACGTAATAAAAACACTCTCAGTAAGAACTACATCAAAGAGACTAAAAAACAATGTTAAAAGAGAGAAGAAACTCTTACACTCAGTAAAAACAAGGAATACAGTCTTGTGAAAATCCCAAAATGGACACTTGTTAAAAACAGCAGGATTAATAACAGAAATAAAAGCGTTAGAAGTGATAGCACCGTGTAAAATCCTCCACTGGAGGTCGGCAGTCAGCTTTTTGAGGGGAGGTTTACCTCCACCCAGCCTGTTGCGCCACACAGTTCTGTGGATGCTTTTCACACAGTTGGAATAAAAAGTGTTTCTGTCTGCTCTGTGCAGAGACAGCCCGGGTTAGGGGAAGATTTGGGGAAACGGGTCCTCTGGGTCTGGATCAGCCTTTTATCTGGCTGTAGTAGGAGGCTCCTCTCCTCTCCTGGCTCCGTGGATCAGTGGCTCTTTCAACAACCAGTGCAGAGAGTCAGACTTTGGGCACCATCAGACATCTCTCCACACCAAATCAGCCGGGCGTTAAGATATTTCTGTAAAAACTGGAGTCTAAAAGTGGCTGTTCAGCCACTGTTTAGTTTAAAACTAAAACTGTGCTTTTAAAAGACATTTGAGGGAGCAGCTATTTCCCTTTGGAAAGTTTTCCCTCAATCTTGACAATTATTTCTTTACCTAAAAACACGCTGAGACAAGAGCTCATAACTTCACAAGCAAGAAAACAGAAGAATTGCTGTTAAGTAATTAAGAAATCTAAAAATTGATGGAAAAATGTGGAGAAAAAAGTTTTTTTTAAGTGTCTCAGTGATAACAGAAAGAAGGGGGCTGTTGATTGCAGAAAAGTCAGAGAATTTAATAAGCTCAATATCTGCACAAACACAGGCATTTACTGCTACTAACACAGTGGTCTGATTGAAATGAATGGCAAGATTAAATGAATAAACCTGTATATTCAAAACAGTAAAATGTTTCTACAAAATCAATTAATTTCAATGGAATGCTAACTTATTGTCCTATTATGAATAATTCAGCCACTTTCTGTTTTGACCTTTTCCTATTACCACCCTTTCTTCTGAGAGAGGAAGCTCTTTATCAATACCTCCACAACAAGGAACATTTAGTTTTAAGTTAGTAAGTAAGTAGGTTGTTGCAGGCATTTAAAGAAACAACCATGCTGTCCTTTTACTGGTGCCGCCATGCTAACAGCTCTATAACATTGTGGTGCTTTGAGCAAAATGCTTACATCACCAAGCTAACAGCTATATAGCATTGTGGTGCTTTGAGCAAAATGCTTACATCACCAAGCTAACAGCTCTATAGCATTGAGGTGCTTTAAGCTAAATGCTAACACCACCATGCTAACATGTTCAAAATAACAACACCAACAACAGCAGGTACATATAATGTTTCCCATCTTAGTTACGCGTGTTAGCATGCTAAGAATTGTTAGAGCCAAACATAAAGTTATGCTGATTTTGCAAAACAGTTGACAATTAGATGTAAAAAGATATTTAAAAACAAATTATGTTTTACACAAGCAAACTCTTGTTTATATGTAACCTAAAAGATTTTCAATATTCCAGAATTTAGACCAATTTTAACCAAGTCAAAAATCACAAATCAATAAATCAGGTTTTACTGTGACACCAAAACTCATCATAACTTCTTCAACTCTGATGTCGATGGTATTTATTGCAATTTATTTATGTTTTTAAAAGAGACTAAGGTATATTTAAGGTATATTTTGCTTTGTGTAAGCTGATTTCAGTGATTGGGAGGCTCAGAAGATCTTTTTACCCTGACACCTGGGATTAAATGAATTGTGCAGATTATCCAGTGAAACTTGATCTGCAGTCATTGCTGTCACAGCTAATTGTGTTATGGAAAAAGAGAGACAGTGTGTGTGTGTGTGTGTGTGTGTGTGTGTGTGTGAGAGAGGCTGTGTTTGCTGTGACAGGATTAATATTGTTGTGTCTGTGTTAGCGAGCGTTCATCTGTCAGCACGCTCCGTCATGTGTTGGTTAATCTGCAGTCCGTGCTGAAATATTCACACTGATCTCCGGGATTCAAGTGTTTAGTCGAGCTGCTTCTAATCAACATTCTCAGCTACTATGTGATGACAGACAGATGAGCCGTAAACATAACTGAGGCATTTTCCAAACTAATCAAGTTATGATGGAGTGACAGGGACAAAGGCTCGAGACAGTAATACAATGTGTTGTAATGCTCTGATATTTCCTCTCTGACCCTGCTCGATCATCTATCTTCATAAAATTAAAATTTTGTTCAAACCAGCAGGACTTTGTTTTGAATTTGAGTAGAGATCCCAAAGTTTTCAAATTTGATCAAACGGCGGTGTCATATAAACAGAGTGATGTGGATTTGAATAATTCACATTCACAGCTTCAACGAAGAACTGGAACACCATGAAACTGAATAGATATGATGCTGAGAGAACACATGGAGAAACACGAGCTGCTAGTATACGGTGGATGGTTGTGCGTACAAAGTGTCATCAGTCTCTGCGTCAAATCCAGTCAGCGTTAGTTTCTATTAGCCGTGACTGCCATCATTCCTAACCTTAAAGTCCAACTGAAATGATCATTTCCTCACTTTTTGTGTGAAGATATATAAATCATAATGACACTACAGATTTGTACATATTTGTCAGGTGGTGGTGTTAATTGCTGCCAAAGATGCAGAATAACTTGTGCACTTAAGCAGTTTAGCTACAACAATAACAGTTTTATCAAGACAAAAGTTTCATCCTATTCAGGAGCTGCCATGGATCGTTGAAATCATGAGTTTGTGTATGTTGAAATGGAGTGGCCTTCTCCTGTCACTTTAATGAAACAGGGAGGATCACAGCTAACGTCAGCTGTCTTTATCTGTAGAGGCTACTTCCACAGACCACTTACTGCTGTGGTTGCACTTGAGAGCAGCAAAGATTACATATGTAGGTTAGACAGATTGCTTGCATGTGTCTTCAATAACTTTAGACTTCAGTCTGTCTTGAATGCTTCCCAGATGTATTTTCCCTTAGCTTTCTTGAGATCCTAAGGCATGATGTCACAATGTAAATGTTGTCCTAGATGTCTAAAAACTGAATGTTCAATGTCACGTTATGTGTGAGAGTAACACATGAGACTTAAAGCTGACCACTTATGACAGCCACCTTCCAGGACTACAGATGTGAGCAGTCAGAATGACACATTTGAGGACCTCCTTTCAACAACTTTGCTGCTGACCGTGCCAGAGCGCTGCTCCTCCTGCGGTCCTCCTCCCCGTCCATCTGCTCACTGTGCCGAACGATCTTCTGCTCCCAGAATGACTTCAGCTTCTGTTTGTCATGAATCCGAGCTGTGCTCATCACCTGACAACAGGGAACAAACTGGGGTCACAAACCAACGGAAATCTCCTCTGCAGAAAAAGGTTTGAAGAAAGTTACTAACATTAGAAAAAAAAAAAAAGAATAATCCACAAAAATTGGAGGTTGATGAATTGTCTCATAAACGCTGATGAACTGAATCTGCTTTGGTTACTTACTGCTGTTTTACAGCGTGTGTGGACTGCTCCTTTAATCCTTTAATCTTCTCTTATTCTGTCTCTCCTCTCACTTATCAGTAATTCCTCATCTCTTCTCTTCTCCCCCTTTCTTTCCTTTTAATATCTCTTTATGTCTCCTCTTTTAACTCCTCCTCTCCTCTCTACCTTTCTGTTTTATCGTCCCCCTAGTTCTCGCTCCTCCTCTCCCCTCATGTGTGTCTTCTTCACTGGCCTATCTTCTCCTCCTCCTTTCTGCTGTTATTCTATTTATTCTTCATATTACCTCCTATACTCTCTTGCCCCTCTTCTTTTCTCTCTTCCTTCCTTTCACATTCTCTTTTCTCACAGGTTTTTATAATGCAAAACACTCAGTTTGAAAGACGTTTGTTTTTGGAGTTTGACCCATACAAAGGACAGCAAGTCAGGATATCTTGGCCTCTGCTTCACAGTTCTTCACTGTGTCTCTCCCATTTCCTTCAAATTCACTGAGTGACATATGAGAAGACTGGTATATCTCTTTAAACGTAGTTGGAGAGGCTGTTTAGAATACTGTTAGACTGTAGCTCCCGCAGTAAGAAGGTAACACACTTTTTCTGTTTCTTTTTCTCCTCTTTGATTGGACATTTTGTTTCAGTCAATGTGCTAATGTAGTAATGACCTCACTGCTCCACACACACACACACACACACACACACACACACACACACAGACACACACACACACGCACACATACACTAACACGCACGCACACGCACACACACATACACACACACACACACACACACACACTCCAACCTTACATCTCCCCTCCATTTTACCTCCATTCCTCACCCCTCTTCTCTCACACAAATTCACCTTTGTATTATGTCTGTGCCGTTGTGTCATTGTACTGTATTTGCTTAAACACACACATACACACACGCACACTTATAACACACACAGATAAAGGGCTTACATCACAGGCTCACTCACACTAAAAAACAGAAACTCAACTTTATAACATTGAATCTTATAAAAATCTTAAACCATCTCTTTACAGTTAAGGCAGACAAAGGCTTGCTGCAAGAGACTTATTTATTACATTCAAATTACATTAAAAATTATTAAGTATTCTTAGCAATTAACAACAGTAGACAAAAAGGTGTCTTTATTTTATAAAAAAAAACAGGGTTCCTCTAATTCATCACTCCACAACTACTGACTCCGAAGGACGAAATATTATTATAACTCATCCATTTACGACAAAAAATTCACAATTAACCCCATATACGGTCCCACCAGCAGTGATCTATCTGTGTTTGGCACATTTTTCTCTACATTACTATTATTATTAATTGCTGGGACTTTAATACAGTAATAAATCTTGCAATTGATCAGTCAAGCACAGCTGGCAATCTAAGAAACTGGCACACCATCCAATTATTAAACCAATATATGAAAGATATTGGTTTTGATGACAGTTGGAGAATGAGTAATCCATCACCTAGAGAATATTCTTATTTCTCCCCACTACACCAATCATTCTCCCAATTAGACTTATTTTTGGTCAATAACACATTTCTAACCAAGCGTTCTGAAACCATCATACATCAGATCATTATTCGTCACCATGCACCAGTGTCCCTCACCTTGAATCCCCTCCCAAACACCTTCCATGCAGGTGCTTTAATACCTCACTCGTTAAAGACTTTACTTTATTTAGCCAGGAAGGTCCCATTGAGATACAACATCTCCTCTTCCAGGGAGTCCTGGTCAAGAGGGCAGCACAAGTAGCTGAGGTAGCAGTTTCAAATAAAAATATATAGTATATAGGAGAGACACATATATTTTTAGATTTCAATTTTTTTAGAGGGGAAGGAAAATATTCTAATGTAAAACAGCAACATGTTGCCTTCAAGGCAGTTTGTACAAGACCTTTAAAGGTTTTAAAGGAAGGGAGGAACTTCTAGGGTAATGCTATTTTGCAATCCCATACCAATGGTTCATAGAAAGAGAAAGCAGTCTTTACAAGTTTGGAGCGCACCCCAGGAGCATTGGAAAGAATCTGATTAAAAGATCTGGTGCTGTAGTTACTGGTGTGAAAGAATAAAAGGCTGGAGATATAAGTAGATAGTTTGCCTAACAATGTCTTGGCAATGTACATGTACGTTTTTCTCCTCTGGTACAAAGAGGACCATGATAGAGATGCATATAACGCAATGGTGAGTTTGTGAGCCTGCATTTATTACAATGCAGGATCATATGCAGAATCCAGATTGTTAAAAAGACGTTGCATGTATGTAAATCCCATCACCATAGTCTACTACAGAAATTAAATCGTTTTGCACTATTTTCTTTTTTGCCTCAAAAGGAAAGCATTTTTTTACAAGGAAAAAAAGCTTAGTTTTAGCCTACGTTTTTTAAAATTATTATCAATATGTACAAATAAAAGGCAAGGCTGTCTAATCGACGTTATAGTGAGACCTGTAAAGATCGTTATACAGTAATTGAGTCTACTGAAGATGAATGCATGGACACGTTTTTTCAAATCCTGTTGAGACATAAATCCTTAAATCCTTGATATATTCTGAAGGTGACTGTCGGCTGAATTTGTTTTTGTCTTAATGTAACTGTTGAAATTCTTCATTAAAAAAGCTTTAATGTTCCTCCTTGGCTCCGAAAACAATTGCCTCCGTTTTGTCTTTGTTTAATTCAAGAAAAACCTGACACATCCAATCACTGATTTGTTCAAGGCACTTACTCAGAGCTTGTATTGGACCATAGTCCCCTGGTGAAATGCTTGTGTAAATGTGTGTGTTGTCGTAGTTATGGTAATTATGGTACTTATTTTGTTGTTTTCTATATTCTGAGCCAGTGGAAGTATGTAGATGTTAAAGAGAAAAGGCCCCAGAATGGAGCCATGAGAAACTCCGCATGTCATAGACACAAATTAACGTATGTCCTTTAAGTAGTTTTCAAACCAGTTTAGTATTGTGTCAGAAAGTCCCACACAGTTTTAGTAATATGTTGTGATCAACTGTGTCGAATGCAGCACTGATATCTAATAATACTAAGACTGAGATTCTGAGAAGTGGATGTCATTGAAGACCTTAAAGCGCATTTGTCTAACAGTCCGTTACCCCAGTCAAACACCCATTGCTCCGAAAATACACACTGTCCCTGCAACAAACAGAAGAACACAACTAATTATTATGCAGGATAATGACAAATGCAGGACCTGCCGTACTCTGCCTCTGATTGGCTTACCATGATATTCTTACCCTGTACACACGACATCTATTGTACGTCTGTCTGTAGCAGTACGCTTGATATATAACCCACAGTGCATTCAGATGTTTACAGCTTACAACATCAATGGAAATTTCCCATCAAAATAAATCTCCATTGTGATGACATGTTAAATGTAGTGTGATACATTTTAGAATTGTATCTCATAAACAGTATGTTTGACAGTATTTTGATTGTATCATGTAAACTATTGCAATCAATCAAAATAGATAATCTTAAAACATCAGTTTGTAACTTATGGAGCAATCAATCTTTGTGAAAATAAATTACAGACAGAGAGGAAGTATGAAAATTCTCTGAATTTTGACTTGATAACCAAATTTTTGACATCAGTTTGAAATCTGCCTTTACATACCATCCTGAACATGCCGCAAAGACAACAGCTAACGGCAAACCAGCGCTTACGTTCTGCGCCTGCGTGAGAGGAAATGACTCAATAACAGCAGGCGGCGGTCGTCTGTATTCGTCATTAGAAACCAGAAGACCGATATAGGACTGTAAATATACAAGCCATTGTTGTGCTGCACACATTGAAACAAAGCAGCGTTTGCCCAACAGTTTCATACCACTCACTCAACACTTAGCTTCACTCCAGATGGCCGTGTCGTTGTGACAATATTCAAGTTTTTAAATGCTCAGATGAGACGAAGATGAACAATGAAAAGAGCCTCTGTGTGTCCTCTTGACTTTAGTCGTTGCTTTGTTTTCTATATAGAGCGGATACATAGAGATTTTATTTGTGCCTTGCGTTCTTTTTGTGTTTGTTTGTTTTGTTTTGTATATGATGAGTAATGTCATTTTTAAAATGTTGTCGTTGTTATGTTCAGAGTTTCAGATTGAAATCAGCTAAAAAGCGCCTTTCACTGACTGTTTCCTTTGAAAATAGCTTCACTATATAATTAATAGTCAATCTATGAGCGATATAGATTCTCAGCTGAGGGAATACATTACATATGAAAACTTGTTGAGTCGTAACTTTACATTAATGAATTCCAGTAGCTTCACATTACAGTACAGTTCATTTAGCTGATGCTTTTGTCCAAAGTTTACAATCAGTGCAGTCGTGAGAATACGACTCCGAACAGCGAGAATCTTGCAAGTACATTACCTTCTTTTTTGTTGCCACGGCAACCTATAATAGTGATGCAGGAAAGGAAGAATACTGTTTTATGTCATTCTTATTAAAGGATACTTTGTACACTAGATTTTCCCTTTTTCATTTCTGCTATTTAGTTGTGTGTATTTAGTTTGAATCAATATTGCTGAGAATGTTTAACATAGAAAGATTGTGCTCACCTGTATTTTCACCAATAAAACAATCCTTACAACAAGAATATCTTTTTATTTTATTTGCAATTTGTTCTTACTCTTACTGAGTAATGAATATGTCTGCAGTGTTCTCTGGCCCTTTACCCACACTGGCTCTAAAATAAGCCTCCTATAGATTAGCAGGTAGCATACATTAATAGTTCACTATATTATTCATCAGTAGGACGTTTACTCGCATATGAAATACAATATGATTCCTTCAATCCATAATTCCATTTCTTTGGATTATGTTTTTATGCTTTGTCCTGATTTGCTGAAGTCTGTTTTACACTGCTGCTATATTGCAGCTAATAGAACACTGATTAGAACATTGATAAGTCTATTGATATTTATTACAGATCATATTTAATCAATACATTTAAATTCACTTTGATTTGGCCAAAAACTAAAGTGATTTCCATGTATCCTTCATTACGGGACAGTGTCAGACTTAAATGCAATTTTTGAGTATGATGTTTAAATCTGCTGCATCAAGTTTAAAGCATAAGAGCTGTAGAATGTGCAGTTAGACTTAAACGGGAGACACTGACAGTGCATTGAGTGGTAAAATAAATATATTACTGATGAATTTAGTTTGATTAGTCATTTTCTGCCAGCATTCCTCTCTTATTTGCAGCAACAGGTTGCCATATGCTGTATCATTTATTGTTGTGAGGCAGAAATAGGCGGCGATCGATCCATTAAAAGAGTCAAAGGATGCACCAAACGCTCCCTTTTATGAAAACTTGCACATCGTAGAAGGCCTGGGTTAACAAAGACAGCTGATAATGAGCGCTGTGGTTATCTCTGTGTTTAAGGTTATGTGGAGCCAGCTACATGTCAGCTCTGTCTCTCTCTCTCTCTCTCTCTCTCTCTCTCTCTCTCTCTCTCTCTCTCTCCCTCTCTCTCTCTCTCTCTCTCTCTCTCTCTCTCTCTCTCTCTCTCTCTCTCTCTCTCTCTCTCTCTCTCTCTCTCTCTCTCTCTCTCTCTCTCTCTCTCTCTCTGTCTCTCTCTCTCTGTCTCTGTCTGTCTCTCTGTCTCTCCCTCCCTGTCAACACAGCTGCTGGAGTTAAGCTGTGTGTTAATGACACACACCGAGTGTGTTCCCAGAGCTACTAATATACCCTTATAGCAATATCATCTAATGTCATAGCAATGACATGATGCATGCATTATGTGTGTGTGTGTGTGTGTGTGTGTCTGTGTGTGTGTCTGTGAGTGTGTGAGATTGTGTGTGTATGTGTGTGTGTGAGATTGTGTATGTGTGTGCGCTCAAAATTAAGTCTAAATTAATTAAGTCAAAATTCTCATTTAGTATCTCAGTACCACATAACTTGACTTAGTAACTCATCGTTTTGACTTCCCTGCAAATCAAGTTTTAAAAACAGCTGAATGCAAATTATGGTTATGGTTCGGACAAAAAGCTGAAATGTTAAAAACACACTTAGAGCCATTGGTAAATGAGTAAATGATCCCTTACTTCATACAAAAGTTAATTGTACCACATTACTTACCTGCATCTGATAATATACTTCACCACAAGACACAACATGTGATAAACTGAAACATGGTAACAATTTAAAAACAGGCAGGTAACTAATGGATCATTTTATTTCATTCTTAGTCAGCAGGAAGTTGTTTTATGTAAGATCCACTATATACATACATATATACTATATTATACTATATTTATCATGTTTGTGATCCAAACGCCACTGACTAGTCCTTTAACATGTGTATTCAAATGAAGTGTGTGTGTGTGTGTGTGTGTGTGTGTGTGTGTGTGTGCGTGCGTGCGTGCGTGTGTATGTGTGCGTGTGTTTGTGTGTGTGTGTGTTTGTGTGTGTATGTGTGTGTGTGTGTACAGCTGATCAGCACGAGATTATAACAGCTGACAGTAGCATATTTTTTGTAAAACAGGATGTTATTAAAGGACCATTCCCCTGGGGGATATTTCACAAAAGCAGAATTAAAGGTCACATATTATGCAATTTTTCCCGTTCTTTTTTGTATTTTGTGTTTGTACTAGAACAGAATTGGAAAACGTTTATTCTTCAAATACTGTCTGTCTGAATACAGATGTATTCCCCCTCTGGTTCAGCCCCTGTCTCTTTAAGACCCCCACCCAAAGATGATTGGTCAGAGCATTGGTTGGTTTCCAGGTATACGCTGTCAATCACTCGCTGTTTCTCAGCAGTGCCACTGCAGACTGAGAGACTCGCTGTGTCTACTACATCTACTGTGAATAATAACTGAAGTAAAAGTTTCTATACCAAAAAACTTCTCACAGCACGTGGGAGAAGATCACACCTGCAACCAAGATCACAGGCTTCCCTGACGTTTTTTCCCCGGTAAATAAGGCTAATTATATTTCTCTGTCACGTTTGCTCAGTATTTATGCATAAACTCTGTGTTTGACCTGTGTCTTTATAGGTGCAGGTAGCCTGAGAGCAGAGCCCAGTGAAGAAGAAAGCATTGGTTGTGAGGAGACACAGAGCTAACTTGTTAGCATGTAGCTACATTTAGCAGAGTAAGTATGTGATGTTAGGCCTATGTCACACAGTGACAGTCAGGCTGTGGCGGTGATTTTTTTCAGGTAATTAAGTCTGGCAGAAATACACCTGATTAATGTAAGAAATTAATCAAAGTAATAGTATAGTGAGTACTGCAATGTTAGCAATATGTTGGAATAGATTTTATTCTGTACCATGTCAACATGACTGAAGGTGGAATAAATGATCTTATATAAAACTGCTGACTAACGAAAGTATCAGTAGCTGCTGTGAGGACTGCACTTTTTTCTTGTCAGACAGTTATTGCCATATTAATGCTGTGAAATGTTTGTCAAAGCTGCAGATTATATAAGAACATGTTATATTTATGTAATACTATTAATTATAAAAAAAAATACTTTATTCATGGACAATGACATTAAATTGTAAATTTCCCTGCTGTGGGATGAATAAAAGATTTCTGATTCTGAAATATAAATTGGCTACCTATAATGCAAAAAGTATCGAAACCATAATTTTGATGTAAAATGTCCAGATGATATCCTCTTCAGAGCAAGGGGCTTCTTGTATACTGAAGTTGTTTCAGCTGGTACTGGAGCTAGAGCATCCTGTGTGTGTGAGGAGAGTCTGGTCCAGGAACATCTCATCAAAGACCTTCAGGACCGAGCACAGGGTCCCTCAGAGGATCTGTAAAACAGCAGATTATAATATTAAGGTGTGTAATGGGAGGAAAAGTTTACTACAACATCATCTTTCCACTGTAAGCCCAGATATGTTAAATGTACTTTTAAAATTAAAATTAAAATTGAGGAAACCTGTTGCCTTAAAAAAATTAAGTAATGTGTAATGAAAACTTGAGTGAATTTACCTTAAAAAAACTGAGTAACTGGAACTGTTATTTTTAGTTCAATACACTAAAGTGGATTTAACTTAAAATTATTTGTAATAATGAATTGCTTTGCTCATGAACTCCACCTAGTATTTTAAGTTAATGTGAGTCAAATACCTTTTTTACATTTTTTTATTTTTTTAACTTGAAATTTAAAGTAAGATTTCCTTTTGATTTCAGAAGCTTTCATTTAAAAGAAAAAAAACGTGAAACATGCCTTTTAAAACTGCATGTTTGCATTGCCTACAAGCATGCCTGTAAACTGCAGGACACATTTTGTTTTGCCTCAGTTTCACACCTCCAACCTGTAACTCAGTAACTACCAGTAGCTTTCTGCTTTTTACTCAGCACAGTTATAGCACAGCATGAATAGGTCACGCATGGTAACATTAACATTATATTTGTCTTAGAGTCACAACAAACACTTCCATTGCAATCATTAACAATCATCTTAAAAACATCAGATTGAAGTCTGTATGAAATCTGATCAAAATGCAATCAAACTGTTTTCTTTTACTAATCAGTAAAGTATCACTTCGGGCGAGGTTGAGCATTATCTGCTGAAAAAGCAGAAAGTGTTTCTCATGTACTTGGGGTAGGAGGAAGGTTGGCTGGTTCCTCCATTACCAGATGATCCCCACGCTGGACGGGTTGAGCTGAGGCTGCTCCTGTTTATGCCGTGGATTCCCACTCATGTCAATGTCAGTTAAATCCTAACAGAGAAAGAAACAGATTGACTAGGAAGGACATAATAATGGCAGTTTTGCTATGACAAATACTATACAAAATAAACTGCACTGAAAATAAAAGGACTATACCTGTGTCATGTGTCATACCCGGTCCCTTGTCTAAATTGTGTTTCCTTGTTTTTCTGTCTTTTATGGTCTTCCTGTTTTATTCTGGTAGTATCACCCTTGTCTCTGGTTTCAGTGACTTCACTTCCTGCCCTTGTGTGTTTCCTGCCTGGGTGATCACCTGCTCTGATCACTTCCACCTGTCCCTGATGAGCCTCGTCCCCTTGTGTGTTGAGTCTCTGCTCTCCCCTTTGTCTGAGCCACTTCATCTGCTCCAGTGAGCGCTCCAGACATCTCTCCAGTGTTACACTGGTTGGAGCTTGTGTCCTTGTCCAGTCTCTTGATGTGTGTTTAGTAAGTTTTCTGTTACTCTGTAATGTCGAGTTATTTTTGGACAGTTCTTTTTGTTGTTGCTTTATTTAAATAAAGACTTTTTACTTTAACTCTTTTTTTGTCTGTGGGTCGTGCTTTTGGGTCCATTTCCTGCTGATACCAGAGCAACACCCTGATAACCTGTCTTAAACTGTCATTTAGGCAACTTCATATTTGGATTTGTATATTTGTACAGATCTGTATATTAAAAGGCCTGGTTGCAAGACTTTTTGCCGAATATAGTAATAGAATATAGCTACTATATTCATTTCAGTTTGGCAACAAATACTTTTGAAGTACAGATCTAATTGTGGCAAATGACAAAAAGCCAATTTAAGACCAGTATTGTACTTTAATTCCAAAAAGTATGCTTTAGTCTACTTTTTGTATTTATTTGTACTGCCACAGTATAAAATAAACAGCCCTCCCTATTTCACACTAGCTGATAGTGATTTATGTGACAGATATATACACAGGAAAAGACAGAAGTGAGGATCGAAGATTA
>CALSBV010010691.1:0-42903 GCA_943590825.1 Bovichtus diacanthus | reverse complement strand
GTCATGACAATGGAGTTCGAGTCGCGAGACAACGTCTATGACCGGATTGTATATCTGCATTCATATGCAAATATATGTTTAGAGAGATTATTATAATGCTTAATCCTCGTCAGACGATAACTGATGGGTTTCAAGATTGCATTTTGGCCAATGCATTCCTCCTCTTTTGCTCTCCACACAGACTGTTTGCCTGCATGCAACATAAGCCTGCTCAAACAGGATTGGTCAATACCACTCGGACTACAAACAGAAACCAGAACATTTTCGATATCAAAATTCCATATTATGTTTCTTACAGATTCTGGATTCATACACATATTTCTGTTTATAGAGATAAATTGTCAACAAATCCCATATTTAAACTCAAACCAACAATGTATCTACCATGTGTGTAGGATATATCTTCTTCCTCTGAGCCGTAGAGCTCCATCGTCCAAAAACTATTAAAAACACATGAGCCACACTGTTGCCAGGGTGACATGTTTCTTCATTACCATGAACACACACACTGTAGTTTATTTTGACTCTGTCCTGCAGCCAGAAATACCCACTGGACCTAATGTCAAAATGTTTTTAATATTTCCAGCCTTATCCTTTTACTGGGTTCTTTACCAGTGTTAGAGTAAATGTACTTATTTACTTTCCATTTATTGAAAATCTAATTAAGATGCAATCTTGTACTTTACATTTTATGCTGCTTTATAATTCAACTCCACTACATTTTTTAAACAGTTATACTAGTTACTTGATGATAAGATAGGCTCTGCACACCCACACAGGTGTTTTCAATTACTCTGTCTGATTAGTCCTCGAGTCAAGTGTAAGTTGGGTGGAGCTATGCTAGGATTTATGTGATTTCAAGAAACTCTATAAAACATACATACATTTCACCATAAACAATACCTTTTGTGTATAATGCAGACTGTATATAAGAAATGGACGTAGTCACTGTGACTTCACCCACTTTGTGGGCTAAGGTATAGAAGCCTCAAGTTTTATGATTTGGCCACTGCCACGTTGGTTTTTAGCTTTCGCCACCTTGCTTTTTTGGAACCAGCAGTGACACGAGAGGTTGGATCAAAGTACAACAGCACGATGAACAAGACATTTTTAGGCAACCAAAATTAACAATTTTAATTACAATTAATTTTCATGAACTGAAACACAATCTGTGAAAGGGTAAAAGTTGTAAGACGGAAAACCAATACTGAACAAAACCATTGTAGCGACCTGTCAATCAAAAGGAGGTCACGCCCTTAAGAATACCCTGCTTTAACATCTATTTTACTCTAAATGTGACTATAATTTACAAAATGAACATCATGCTGTATTGAAGAAGACTTGAAACTTGCGATTGAGACTAGAAAATGTTTACTGAGGTAATAAATCAAGTGAGAAGTAGGGTCATTTTCTCATAGACTTCTATACAATCTGATTTATTTTTGCAACCAGTGAAGTCGCTGTCCATTAGAGATAATGCAAGTTTAAAACACTTCCGCATTGGCTTCACTATTCAAACCCGGAGGTTGTCATTTAGTATAAAGCCCTTTTCAGACATGTAACAATGGCTCCATCAATCTGTTAAAGTGAAGGATTATTATGCCGGAAAGGTGCTTAACATTAGGCATGGGACATTCAGCACCAACCCACCTGATCTGCTGCCTGTATCCCCAGCAGGAGTTCCAGTTCTTGTGACGTTCTTCTTCTTTATCCAGAGTCGCTGCACCAAGCAGCCAGGAGTCACTCCACGCGGGCAGGAACACATCGTTTATACTCATCATCACTGTGGTTTCATTGCTTGAGGGGCCTGCAGTTGGCGTCTCGTCGTCTGTGTTGTCTCCTGCTTCAAGCTCTGCCTCGGACATTTTCCATGATTCCTCCCAGTCTGAGGGCTCCTCCTGTTTGACGATCACAACATACATTTTTGAATAACACTTATAAAAATGGGGGTCCTGGTTTCCCAGTGGTCAAGTAGTATCTGGCCTCTGACCCCTCTGTGTCAGTACTTTCTGTCTGAATTTACTTCTACTGTATATGGCCAACAAAGATGAAAGAGCAAAAGAAAACAATACTTGTAATGATGTTGATCCCCACCTGCTCATCAAGTTGTTGTACTTTGTCAAACTTGTTGCTGGGGTTTTGTTGGTAACTAGGCCAGATTTCATCCCAGTTCTTTTTCTCCTGTCGGAAGGCAAAGTTTATGAACTTCCAAGTACCGGCCCAGGTAGGAAGACGGAATACTTCTATCTCAGCTTTGCAAACCAGTTTTCTTTCAAACAGAATCTCCGACTGGAATTGTTTCTCCTCAGAGCGCTCCAACTGGGCAAGACTCTTCATCTGGACAGTGGATCAATGAAGACAAAAGTTAATTGATTTACTTTGCACCTATCAAACAGTTGACACCCTCGTTCACTTTTTCATTTGGTCTTTTCAGTCACGTTATGTCTGACCCTTATTCGTCACGCCCATTTTCCTGAAGAAAATAAACAGAATTGGCCTTTATTACCACGTGACTACATTTGTTAGGGCAACATGGACAACAAATTACAGGCATTGCTGAAATTGTTGTCTATGCTGTCAGCTGTGTTGTGTAGTAAAATTTAGCTTTTTTATAATTAAATACTGCCTACATGTGCAGGAGGAAATTGGACTTTCCTTTATTCGTCTATGCTTATTTTCTTCTGCACAACTATTGTGAAGTTCACAAAGAAACTGTTAACAAACAAAGCATGAATGCTGCTCTCCAGCATGACAGGGAATTGCGGACACTCAGCAGAGCTACGAGTGAGATCAGATGACAACGAAACCGAGAAGAAACGAGTGACGTGTGTTGACCAAATTTTTCTTGGTTCGTAACCGTTCATTTTTTAAAGTAAATTTGATGTGTGAGAGAGAGAGATAACGTTAGAGCGAGACACAGGCTATAGGAACTGAGTAGCCACCGGAAAATAAAATGTGTTTTTTCCCCTACTAAATTTGTCTTTATTTATGTGATAGTGTGTGTGTTTGAAAGATAAAGGTAACGTCAGATGTGTCAAACAAGACCTTTTATTATAAGAAGTACAATAATAATCTGTTGGATTTTCTGTAACTAAGCAACCAATCCCTGAGTAGACAATCTGCTATTTTTTGTTGTATGTTTTTTTTCAGGCCTGTAAGTATTGAGGGAGATCATTTCTGAAACGATGCTATAACGCTTTTGTCCGGAGTTCTATTAGTATGGGTGTAGCCCCACTGTGCATTCCCAGACTACATTTAAGATTAAATTGGCTTGATTATTTTTATTTCAATGTTGAAGGATATCATTGGGCCTAATGCAGCAGCATTCAGTTACTAGAGCCACCTGAACACTGTATAAGGGCGGCTACTGTGTGCCAGTTCCATGCACAAGAATTGGCAAGATACTACCAAAGAAATTCTGTAAGAAGAAGAATAAGTTCAGCAGTAGTGAAAAAGCGGTACTGTTCAATAAACTTAAACAAAGTCAATTTGTGATTTTCCAGAGCATCAGTACTGCCGTTACAAGAAAATCAAAAAGCATCTAAGAGCACGTAAGCACGTAAGACATTCAGAAGCTGAACACACGCAATATCATCCTGCAAAGGTTTTTATAGTCTTAACTGGGATCAATGGAGCAATAGTATTTATTTAATAAGCCAATCATTCTAATTACTCATCATGTAAATTTGATTATATGATATCCGTGTGTTTTTATATGTTCCTTTAAAACTTATGTTTCCTTGCATTGGACAAACAATTAGTGGAGTGTGAAAATAAGACTTTTTTTTCTTATCTTGGTGTTCTCGATCACCCGTAAGATGTTCTGTTACCCGAGAGAAGAGCAACAATAGCAAAACATTTGTGAATCAATTGGAAATAACAAAATAAGAACAAATCGTGGAATGTGAACAAAAAGTGAGAGGGAATTGTTTGTATATACCCCTTCCTGCATGAGGCCCATTGTCTCACAATGCAATGCATGATGCAATATCACAAAAAAATAAAACTTTGGAAGCATACTGTCACGGTCACATGTTGTGATTTCTCAGCAGGTCTTACCTACTATACGCCTGCCAGAGGGCAGACACCAGTAGAGAGAGTGGAGTAGAGTAGAGCTATGGACACTTGAGAGGGGCGTGTTGCAATGTATAGAGCAACTTCTTGTCCAGACTGTGCTTGTCAATGTATGTCTTTTTGTTAACCTAAATGACCTCAAAACAATCTAAGCTCAGTGCACGACTGTTGGAGTGAGAAGAGAACCAGAGTGGACCTGAGCAGGCCGGCACAAGCAAGCAGGGGAGGCATGTGGGCGCTGCAAGTTTTAGGAAAGAAATAATACACTTAGAGTATCAACACAATTTAGTTCAGTAAAAACACTTCCTGATTTCATCTTTATGTAGTCTACAGCTTAATGAGCAGAGTGAAGCATATTGTGTTTCTACACCACCATGCCCCACCCGTACACACCCATTATGTTAGTCTTCCCTGCTATTTTTGTGGAAAACTCAAAGACTTGAAATAGTCAGTAATTTAAAGACAATATAACGCTCAAACCTATTGCGCTAGCCAACCCACATCTTCCCTGACTCGCAAACGTTAATAAATATGACCAAAAACTGACCATTGGTCTTGGATTTAAGTGTCTTGCAATGTGAAGCCATCAGTTAGTGTCAGTCTCAGTACCTGTTTCCAGGAGTTACTCCAGTTAGCAGAAGGAGATGCCCATTTGGCCTCTGATCCGTCGTCCTTTGGTTTGTACTCCCTGTTGTTAGTTAGCTCTATGGTTGTGAATCCTGGGATTCTGGTTTTCGTCTCTTTGGCTTTCAGAAAAAGATACTTTGGAGGCTTCAGGCTCATCCAGGAGTCTCTCCAGCAAAGCCTGAACACATCCACTTCAACTTTACGTTTTGGCCTGAGAGATTTGGGCAATGCTGTTTTCCTGGGAGGAGGTGGAGGAGGAGCAGGCTCATGTTTGGGTTTGGGAGGAGGGGGAACAACTTTGAATTTGATTTTCGGCTTTTCTTTTTCATCTGTGCCGCTGGTGAGCTTCTTGAAGTCTCCAGTGGAAACGAGTGACCAGTGATAATTCCACTTTGATAAAGATCTACAGATTGCGAAAAAACAAACAAAAGAAACAAAGAAATCAACTCATATATTATCACAATGAGAGGACACAGAGAATTGTACCTCTGGCAAGTACAGACAAATCCAGCAGCTGATGTATGTACTGTCTGCATAGGGAGGAGGTCGTGGTGGGTGGATGGCTCAAACAAACACACAACTCCTGTTTGTGTCCCATGACCAAAAGTCAATGTTGAGTTATTTACGTTGACCACCGTAGCATACATGACCTAACTTACACAACAAACATACCAAGCATCAGTCTGCAATGAGTTGGGAATGAGAACAGGTCAGTCAATTATATAAATGACTGAACAATAGAGTGATCATGTACACAGCTAACTTCTCTTAAGGGAATGCAATGTACTTCCATTTCCATTGAACTATACTATAAGAACATTTTTCTGGGTCTGAATGTGAATAGTCTGGTGGCTGGTCTGTGGTGTTAGCTAGCCAGGAGGATGAACACACTTTAGGGATTTATCTCCCTTAAAAATCATCCATCAGGTATGAATTTGTGTTACACATCACCATAGACTGTTTATGATAAGTAGACGTAGTCACCCATGGGTTTGTGGCTGGTTTTGCAGCCTTGAGTTTAGCATTTTGGTTTTTGGAACCAGAAGTGACACAAGAGGATGGAGTGAAGTATAACAGAATGCTGAACAAGACCATTTTAGACGTCCAAAATGTTACAATTGACTCTCACAAACTGAAAACACCCTGAAAAGCTGTTTATATTACTGTAAATGGGACCATAATTACAAAATGTACATCAGGCTGTATTGAAGAAGACTTGAAACTTACGACTGCTATAAACTCATCAGGAAAATGTTTACTGAGGTAAAACATCAGTGAGAAGTCGGGTCATTTCCCAGAACACTGGACTTCTTTTACATCAAAAACCCAAGAAGGTTACAGCCAGCTCGTCTCCACTTCTTTTTTCAAGATTGTAGCCACAGTTTAGCAATATTTTCAAGATCTTTACCGTACACTAAGATTCATTTAATATGTATCTGTATCTGGGGGTTCACCTGAACAATAAACTGGACTGGTCAGACAATTCAATGGCTCTGTACAAGAAAGGACAGAGCCAACTCTATCTGCTGAGGAGACTGAGGTCGTTTGGAGTGCAGGAGGCACTCCTGAGGACCTTCTTTGACTCTGTGGTGGCTTCAGCCATCTTTTATGGAGTGGTCTGCTGGGGCAGCGGCATCTCTGCTGCTGACAGGAAGAGACTTCACAAACTGGTAAAGAAGGCCAGCTCTGTCCTGGGGAGCCCTCCGGACACTGTGGAGGTGGTGGAAGACAGGAGAATGATGGCCAAGCTGTCATCCCTGTTGGACAACATGTCCCACTCCCTCCGGGACACTTTGTCCGCACTGAACAGCTCCATCAGTGACAGGCTGCTTCACCCGCGGTGTCACACGGAGAGATACCGCAGGTCCTTCCTTCCTGCAGCAGTCAGACTATACAATCACCACGGCCCCTGGTAGACCACCACACACTCAATGTAACACCACTGTTCCTCCGCTCATGTGCAATACACCCCGTACTATTTATTACTATTCTTACTGTTTTTTATTTACTTACTTACCTTACTGTGCAATACAATCATGTGCAGTACGAATGTGCAATATATCTTTTTTTAGTATGTATTATTGTTACCACTGGCTGCTAGAGTATTACTCTCACTGTTCACTTTCTGTATCACTTACCACTTACTTACTTACTTACTTACTTGTTGTTGTGTTTGTTTGTACTTATATCTTGTACTTAACCTTTATCTGCACTGTCCCTTTGCTGCTGTAGCGCTGTAAATTTCCCCACTGTGACGAATAAAGGTTTTCTGATTCTGATTCTGATGATGCTAAAGTTTTAATTCCATATAGAAACTGTCAGGATTGTGATAGAAAACAACTCAACATATATTCTCACACTTTGGAACTTTTCTCCTTCCAATCGGCCTCCTGTTTGCACTGGTCCGCCACGCTCTGAGCTTTCTTCTCCCATTGGTCTCTCAGAGGCCCGTTGCTGAACGTCCTCCGCCCCTCCTTTTTTGACAACATCCTGTTGCTTAAGAGACACACACACAAGTCAGAAACATCAACAAATGTGCCACCCCTGGCATGATGTTGCATATCTACCGTGTAACATAAATCTCTATGTAGCTGTTTTCGTGTTGATGAGGAATCTCCAGAATCTGATTGATGGTCAGTAGTTCACAATCATCAACTTGTAGAGACGTCAGACAGACGACTACTCCTACAACTAACAATTATTTTCATTAACGATCAATCCGTCAATAATTGTATCGATTAACCAATATGTTTAGTCTACGAAAAATTGTGAAAATATGCCCAGAGTCTCAATCGAATAATTGATTCATCATTACAGCTCTACATTACGGAGAACATTTCTGCTCAAGGTCAAACAGGAACACATTAAATTACATTAAATACTGGTATGTACTTTAAAATAGAAATATCAAGCAGGACAAAGCATGTTGTAAATCCCTTTCGGCTGAATATACATGTATATAACAATATGATAGTGATCTTGCTGCAGGGCACAGGTCATAGTCAGGAAGAAGAGAATGGGAAAATTCATGAGCTGCCAGATTCATACATACCTACAATACGAGACAGATAGATGAATGTATTAGTCCAGTTTTGTTCCAGTTCTTAGTGCAGCGTTGAAGAGTGACTGTGACACAACACGCCAGGCGTCACTCTATAATTAAACACAGGTCAGCAAAGTGCCTAAAGAAGGAGCAACAGGGAAACACCACTGAGTCTGGAGAGGTGGGAATACTGTTTCTATGGGTCGGTTTGTGATTTTAAAATGATGATTTGTCTTGCATTTAATACTACATAAATATTTAACTTTCTATGTCTGTCAACTGAATTTAACAGTGATGAGACATTTACATTTACTTTGTTTTTTATTTAAACATAAACTTTATGATTTTGTCAATATTTAGTCAGGAACAAACAAACATGGCAATGTGTATTTGGTCGTTTCTAATTTGACCTAAATTTCCTCGATTTTAGGATGTCTTTGAACACACCAGCAAAACACTCTCTGCTCTCAAATATGTTACCATTCCAACATAGACTGTGATGTATTATCTGTTAAAGTTTCAAGTCTCTGTCAATTGATTTCTTTATAGAAATGAAGTGAAACCAATGGCAATCAATCTACAAAGTGATGAACAAATGGGAAATGTACTATAGTTCATGAAATGAAATACATATGAAAAACATCTGTAGGGTCCTTCAAACTACTATAAAAGAGACAAGCCATAGAATCACAAGTGTGATAGAGAACTCTGGGTGAAATCAAGGCCACAGATTTTAATTCCTGTCTGTCTGGAAGACGGCCTCTGGGCTTTAGCCGCGTCTGTCTTGATATGAGGCTGACTCATCCATGTAACATTGACTCAGAATTAAGAAATGAGCTCAAGCCTCAGGCACATGATGATATTGAAGAAGCCTCCTATGAAAACAGCTGAGAATCAAATTACAGTGACCTCAACATCTGAAGTGTTTCTTACACAAATGTTTAAACATATTGAGAGTTGGGCCATCTAACTTCCCCCTGAACTGTGCTAAGCTACGGCAAACATATCCTGGACCTCTCTGCCCTGAACGCACATAGATGCAATTAATATCAATATGAAGGTAAAAGTAAACTTGATGAATAGCTGCTAATAAAAAGCTCTGCTAATTCAAGACATTTAATTTTTTATAAATCCTTCACAATAAAAGCCCTCTGTTATTTGTGCCTACATTGTGAAGCATCACTGCTGGTCATCAGCAGAAACACGACTCCTATGCAGCTGAAAGAGAACGTGAAACGGAAAAGAGAGTTGCTTTTTACCCTAACCCTAGCTATTTCATAACATTTTTTGACAGGGTTAGGATTTCAACATGAAATGTTATAAAATGACAGAACTAGAACTATCCTTTTTTTGGAGATTTGTGTGTGTTAAGTTAGCAGAGATTCATTTAGCTACTAAATTGAACTACTAATGTAGTGGCTACCCTGCAGCAGAGATGAGCAGCCGGCTACTGGTAAACTCACTTCTTTCTAACTCCACACCTCCAGATTTAGTTTCATCTTCAAACTTGTATTCTTCAGACTCAACTGACCCTGACTCAAGTGACATCACTTGAGAACATTTCACACAGCTCCTTCTGGAGACACTAAAGGCTTTATTCTACTTTATTATGCAGACATAGTCGACAAACTCCTGTAAACACACTCCGATGTATAAAATCCATGGAGCTGTTAAACCTCAGTTTAGCAGTCCCAGAGAGTTTAGCCTAGCTTAGCACAAAGATTGCTAAAGGACCTCCTTCCACACTGACAAAAATGCTTCTTCCAACAACTGCAGCACTTTTTTTGAAATATTACATTTAAGCCAAAAAGAAAAAAGTAAATATTAAAAAAAAAAAAATGTTTAGGTTCAGTTAATTCAGAGAAATCAATAAACTGATCCTGGCTTACCTGATGTCTTTCTGTCTCCCTCTCACAGTCTGTCTGTCTGTTTACATCTCCTGCTGTGACCAAAATCAGTTTACATTAAGGTGAACTGCAGAATGTGTCCACTGCCTGTCTGTCTGTCTGTCTGTCTGTCTGTCTGTCTCTATCTCTGGGGCTGTCTGTCTTTAATCTTTACGATACCCGTCTGTCTTTCTGCCTGTTTATCTCTCTGTCTGTCTGTCTGTCTGTCTGTCTGTCTTTAGTCTGTTTCTGTAGTTACCTTTGATCAGTTTACACTCAGTCTTTCCTGTATATCTGCTGTGTGGTGAGCACACTTCCCTTCTTGCTATTTTTACATCATACTTTAAAAGATCCAGAGCTGCAGTGCTAAATTTAGCACCAGGGTGAGGCAAACACGAGGAGAGCAGCGGGCGGCCTGGAAATGCAGAGAATTTACTTGGATTGGATGAAAACATGATGAAAACAAGTGAAATCAATCTTTATTCAAAAGGTGCCACAACAACAGCAAACTGACAGCAGTGCAGTGTGCTACCCAGAGTGCTTCCGCATGCTGAAACACAGCAGTGACATAGAGAACTTTGACACGGATCCAAGGAGAAGCTCCGCCTCCAGACAACACTCCTCCTGGCAACCAGCCAATCAGTGCGGAGATTGTGTAGCAGTCCTTGGTATAGGGTGGCGGGCATCTAGGGTAATCGCATACTAGCATACAACTGATAATGTATGTGAGAAATGCCCGAATGTATATTAGATTATCAAGTTTGCTAGACATGCTTCTCTTCAGACTGTCCAATGGCCAACACCGAGCCATACGTTTAAAATAATTATACGCTTGATGAAATAATTACAAATTATGACGAGTGACGTTAAGAAGAAAAACACGGGAGCTCAGATATAACCTCTTAAGCCTTAGCGCAAGGGAAAAACGCATAAAATACCATACTCAAAATTAAACAAGAATAGCTCCTCAACCATAGGGCTATGCATTTATTTGGTCTTTTTGAAAGGTACAACGCTAAGAAATATGAATTGTAGGTTCATTTCTTTCTACCAGAGTAAATGTAGATGCAATGAAGAACATATTGTCAAGCATATAGATTTATGTCTTTTGAACACCCTCACAGTTACAAAGGTTATATTTGTAAGAAGATATTATTAAAATACTTCATAATAAGACATAGTTTGGACAACATACAGTTGGCTTACGGATTCTGAAAGCTAAAGACCCCATGTTTGTGACATGCCTATCTTTTATACACCACAGGGGTAGGCCTGGTATTGGGTCCCTCGTGCTCAATAGGATAAAGTACTGTAGAAAACATATTTAAATCAAAAATAGTTTTTCATTTCAATTTGCCTGAAAGTAATACTGGAAAATATTGAATTGAGTGGAAGAGATAGTGTTAATTTACATTTGTGATAACAGTAACTCGGTAATGCCGTGATTGATACAGTCATGTGATGCAGAGAAGAAGTATTGCTTCAGTGGGAAAAGTCTGCTGGTAATGGCATACTCAAACGTCATTTAGTGGGAAGTATGCAGTACATACTGATTGAGTATGACACTAGATGTGTCATATAGACAGAAGTAGCTGCAATGTGTCAATCTGTGAAGCTCATGTGATAAAACTGCTGCTTGTTGGTGTCTCCTGATGAGCTGCCGCATGCTGCCAGTGTGCATACAAAGCAATAGGTTTGGATGTGTTGATTTACATCACACGTGGCCGTTGAGTTTTATAATAGGTCCAATAGTCCAAAAACTGTCCCATTGGACCAAAAGCCTGTTATCCCGAAGGCCCGTTGCTCCGAAAATACACACTATCCCTGCAACAAACAGAAGCATAGCTAATCATAACGCAAAGGCATGTCCCGCCCTACTCTGCCTCTGATTGGCTTACCCAAATATTCTTACCCTCACCCTAACTAATCTCACTCAGTATTCTATGAAGCAATGGGCCTACAGTGGGCCTGCCTAACAATAGGCATTTGTTTTCAGGATAATGGGCTTCCGATCCAATGCGACATATTTCGGACTACTGAGGATTCAGAATAATGGGCAATCCCCACCCTGTCGCGGCTAAATTTCAAACATGTTGGCCATGCCATCAGTTGCTGTATTGTGAAAGTTCACAACTCTCCCAGGGGTGATGGTCTGGCAATACAATCAGAGATCTCCACCTAGCAAAGTCTGGGGATTTCTAGGTACAAAGTTGTGGCTGGAACGCCCTGTCCTGGATGCAGACGGGGCTAACACGCTCTTATTGGGAGGAGCGCTCTGAGAATATTGATATTTTTTAAACTTTGAACAGCAGTGAGTTAACCATCTATGCGTCTGTTTGTATGTCAGCAGAGTGGCTGTATCTGTGCATGTGTTTTATGGTAAGACACTGTTTACACACAGGTCACCGCCACATTATAAAGAGTTGCCCTAAAGACTTTGTATTGTTTTAGTTTTTTTCTTCTTGCTCCAGCAAGTCATGACAGTGAGGGAGCATGGAACTGGAACTGCTCAGGAAAATGGAATGCAGTTAAAGCTATACACCCTCCTCACTTTCCAGTGGAATTCAATTGGTTCAGATAATCTCAATAAACTGATCACCTGACTGACTTGTCAGGTGATTTTGTGTTTCTTCCTCATCTGACTTCTTCCGAGTGAGGTCAGAGTGTTCCCAGATCTCACATATTAACTTGGTGTGTACAATCTTCTTATTACTGATATGAATGATGGACAAAAACAATCCTTACTTTATGTAGCAGACATCTCCCCGCCTCATACTGTCGCACAGGACGCTGCTCATGTGTATTTATGACACAAGGCCATGGCTGGAGTCGACTACTGCTTGTAAACAACTATGTCCTCACAACCAACAGATGAAAAATAAAGTCCCATGGCTCAGTGCAGCATGACTCAGCACAATTAACTGTTTGGACATTCCCCGATGTGTCCATGTGGGACAGATTATGCAGGATGACGTCACCAAAACCTGTTAGTGAACCAAACTACAGGTGTGAATACAGGCCAACGTTACTTACTGAACTTTCTTAATGGATACTAAAGCAGAGAGTTACTGGTGCTGTTGACGGGTCAGTCTTCTGTCACTCAGCTGCAGGAGACCCTTTAACCTGCAACAGAATCCTCTGGTCACCCTGCTGCTGAAGAGACAAAACTGCAGCAGGTTGATCCGAGCTGCAGGCCAACCAAGATTCACTGCTATTTTTATAACAACCACTCCGAGTCAATCTGCCCAGACCAACTGTGACCGTTTTTATATTTCAGGTGCCTATATTGTCTAAAAATTAATTTTTTTATATATTTACAGTAGTATTATATTTACAAAAATATATTGATATTTTCGTTTGGGTCGTTGCTGCCAACAGCCATCCTTAACATTTAAAAGTTTGCTTTTAACAATCTCCTCAGTGTTCCTCAACATAGAGACACTACGGAATTTTGGTCAATGTGACAGGAATAATTTTTTTAACTAAAGCTACGTCTGTCTCCCGGGCTGCCGACAGCGCTACGAAACAGGCGAGGCATCGAGTCGTTTTCTCGTTTCTGACACTTTGAATGTAATCCAATAAACAAAGTATAAAACAGACACATGGCTGTAATATTTACAAGAGAGTCAGGCAGCTGTTCTTCTCCCTCTGTACTGAGGCAGACTGGAGCTACACTGACTCACTATCACCTCTAGAGGAACAAGTGGTATTACACACTGGACGGAGCAGCTAGCTGTTAGCATGCTAACTTCAGTAGATATCTCTGCAACACAACACACAGACGTCTTTGATATAATGTCATCACTGTTACCTCTTCACACTCTGTTCATAATGTTACATTACAATACATGTTTTTATTTTTTAAATTTAAATTCTGTACATATCTTATTGCACCTTTAAATCCTCTGAGCAGTAAAATACAACATATCTTTGTAGCGTTGTTTCAACATTACGACCTGAAGAACGACTTCCCAACTCTGGAAAATGGGACCATCCGATTGCTCCTCGCTCATTTGTCTCGTGCCCTTGGATCGCAGCTTCCAATGTTTTTAGAGACAGCACCACCGAACAGGGCAGCAGAACCTTACAGAACAGAACCGAGTGGGAAAAGTCAGGGATTCAGGAGCACTCGGTACAACAGGTTGAACCAGTACAATGCCGGACAGCAAAATCATTTTTCCGTTTGATATTTTGATATCACTTGTCTCAACTGCGTTAAGAACTGTGAATCAGAGCTTTGGTCAATTCAGAACGCTTCGTTGTTATGAACAGGATGGAAACCCATCGCCATAGTTACTGAATTCATCCCAAACTGATCCACAAGCTAAAAGTGAACAGATGTAAACTGCCAGGGTGATTGTGGCTCAGGAGATAGAGCGGGTCGCACACTACTCACAAGGCTGGACTGCCAGCTCCTCCGGTCTACATGTCAAAGTTTGTTTTATTAGGTGTCTATAAAGTGTAATTTAAGCTTTTGCTTGCTGTTAATGGAGCACACCTCCTTCTCCTCTCTCCCTCTATCCTTTGTTCTTTAACCTAGTCTCTCTCTTTCTCCTCTCCGTTTATCTTGTATTCATCAACATTCACAAACTCCATTCTCAGAGTGAAACCTGAACTCCTGCTGCAGTCTGTATATCCATCAACACTAAACCATCTGATTTAACCCGCAGAAAGCATCTTAATCCCTCACTTGTATAATATTTCACATAACAAATGGACATAATGTTTATGTCTCAGCTGCAGTTTGTCTGCTCTGCCGGGAAACTTAACGTCAGACTAAACCACAGCATGTTTTTGACTTAAAGGTATGATATGCAGCAATTTGCCAACAATAATGTAGAGACTCATGCAAAAATAATCCCTTTTCAATGACCATGTACAGTATGTGCCACTAGAAGTGTGTAGTGGTGTCAAGGCTCGTACATACTCTCCATCACTGTTCACGCGGATGTGCACGCAGTTCCATTCAGGGTCAATGTCATCATGGTGTTCCACACATGCCCATTTACCGACCCACAGTCCACTTTACGTTGTTTGCTTGGAGTTCAACACTATTTTGGTGTCTTTGCATTCCATAAAGACAAACTAGTCGAGTCGAGCTAGTTAACGTTAGCTGTTAGCGGCCGGTATCAGAGGGGCAATTGACTTGCATTAAGGTGCATTCAGGTTCCATTCAGTGAAAATGTGTATTGGGCGAAAGTAAAGTATAACGTTATAATGTGGTGGGTTCAAATGTAAAATTAAGTTTTTGGTGAGAAACTAATTCAAGTTTACAGTTGTGTGAAGGAGATATTTTCAAAGCATTACCAAATAGAGATGAGAGGAAATTATGATTATATAATCTTATCTGTTATTGCAAAAGAACACCTCAAATATGTTCTGTAATAAATAAACACTTGATTGATATGAAATGTATTCTGATAAATAAGGTGAACAGTAGGACAAATTGATGACTGGGTCGGGTAGATACAAGTGCATATGGTAGTTTCACATATTGTTATCATATTGCATTGTTTAAGGCTTTACATCTGACGAACGGGACGGGACCCGATAATCGGTGCTATTGACTGCACTCATTTTGCAATACGAGCACCAAGTGAGGATGAATTTGCTTTTATATGTCATGCTCATCATATGTGATGAGGACATGTTGCTTACTAAAATCTGTGAGGATACAGCTGTTACTGGAGAGTTAGGAAGCACGAGGTGCAGTGGAGACGCCCGGGCTGGATGCACAAGGCTCCTCATCTGCAGCACAATCGGCAACTAAAAACAGAGATTTTTGTATGAATAAAGTTTTTTTTTTTTTTTAAATGTATGAATACAATACACAGTCTCAATTGATTTGTACATACAGGTAAATATGTAAACACAACGAGAATGCATTTGGTTTACTCTAATTTCAAACAAGGGAATAGAAATGAGGTTAGCTGAGTCATCCGGTGCCTGTGGTGCACTTCTGTGTCCCCTTCAGCTTCCGTCACTGCTCCACTGAGGAGGGATTCCCCGATTATTCTGGCCAGTTTCTCGTCAAGGGGGCTGAGCTCCACTTTCCCCCGCCCGTGGCACAAACACTCTGCTTGTACAATATTATAAATCAGAATATTTTTTGTGTGTAAGCACTTTCTGTGTTTTGTCGATAAGCAACCTTTTGACCTGAATCCTTGCACAGTTTCATAAATGAGGCCCCTGCTGTTGCCTTGCCTTGGTCTTGGTGTTGGTCTCAACCTCTCAAAGTCTTGGTCATGACTTGGTTTCGGTTCAGGTGGTCTTGACTGCAACACTGATGCTCAGTTCATTGCTATGACCTCAATGGAGACCAAGTGATCCCTATTTAACATTACAAAGGTTGAGTAGTTAAGAAACTACCAGTTTTCCTTATCACAACTCCTCTATTTTTCAGTTCATCTATTTTTCAAATACTTTTGCAAATCTACACTGTTCTCAAACAAATGCCCTCTCTACGTTTAAAATAGTCTTTCAAGCCAGCCTCTTTCTTCTGAAATCTTTGAATATTGTAAAGACAGTTGGCTATGGAGTATTGAGAAGAGAAAGGGGAAAGACATCCACTAGAATCATTTCTATTTTGACCAATCACTGTTCAATCTGGTAGTGCATGGATTTTGCACAGATCAAAAAGAGTCAACTTAGAAACATCTTTCTGCACCTGTATTTCTCCTCAACAGCTGTTTCATAGACTGTATGTAGCCAGTGGATAAAAAAACAAACACTGATCAGCATTAATGCAAAGCATATCCTTTCAGCTTCTCCAACTTTATGGAGCCTATACGCATGTAAGATAATGAGTATGGCGTCACAAGAAAATACAAATCTCTGTTTTCTGTCATCAGAACAAGCCCAAGTAGTCCAAATTCCTTTTCCTCCAAAGTCATTTTTAAGGCATAGAAAGGAACCCTTTCTACAGAGTTCCGTAAAACTGCACTTAGATGGACACAGCCAGGTGTGACCAAGCTTGCCTCAACAGCATTTCGTACTTTACTGCTGAATAGCTCAGCATGGTAAGGGGAGAAGTCTGTCACTTGCATAGCTACAGGAAAGAAGGAGCCAGAGTTCATGTGGGTCTGAAGGTGATTGTTTGCGTCTGTTTGAGTCTGAACAAACATGTTTAAAGTTGTGTGTCCTTTTCACACATTGTTAAATTATTAATACTTGCTCTCAAACCTCAACGGGGACAGAACTAGCATCAGAATCCAGGGACTCGAACTGTGTGATTTGCCAGTTGAACTACTGGTACCGTAAGTCATTCATTTCTTTACTTTCTCAAAGCACTGTATGTAAATGAAAAGGTCATAGGCAAGTACTCTTTCAAATAAGTCATGGTGTATGCACGGTAGAAGGCTGACATGCATGTCAATTCTGAAGACTATTGAAAAGGGAACCATACTTAGCTCTTTAATTAATATCATCTCTGATAATAGCTTCACTGCCTCTGCCGAACTGTCCTCCCTCGAAACCTGACACTCACAGCACCTACAACAGTGAGAAGAAGTACGGAAATATTCAGTAAAACCATTAATGCAGTGGCATCACAAATTGTCACCAATGATGCACAAGACTGTTGCTGGTACAGTATGAGATGCAGAAGTGACAGAAGACAGTTCTCTAACGTCTGACAGCGTCCCTAAACATTACTTTCTCACAATACATCAGAGAACAGAGCCGACAGTAAGCTGACAGAGAGCAGCAAGTGGGTCTGTTGTGTTAATGCTAATACGTTTATTAACATACACACATCTGTGCATCATGCTTCAAAACTACTACTACTCCTGCCCTGTCGTTATTTAAATATTCAAGCTAACGGTGTGCAAGCGGTGTCATTTAACTAGACATGCTCATTGGTGTAGCCTGATGAAGAAAGAACATAACTGATATAATAAATGGCTGCGACAAGGCTGTCCCTATTTCGGAGACTCCTTCGAGTGCAGCCGAGAAAAGCAGCATCTTTTCCCAGATTTGGATAACTAATGGATCCTTCATGTAATCCTAGATTCATTGACACGTTTTTTCCCACGTAGAGTCTCCCTACCCAGCAGCAGAGGACTATACTTTTAGATGAAATTATTGGGTTTCAACTTACTCATATAGCTAATGAATCTTAAAATCTCCTCTTAAAACTTACATTTTTGTTAAAATGTATATGGGAAAATAAAATAAATATGGGACATTAGTGATGCTAACTGGCTGTTAGCTACCAGAGCACTATTTACTGTAGCTTGGCTGCCCGCATCTGACATTAGCATCCGACAATAGTCTTTTAAATTAAAACAGTTCATGTTATAGATGTATTATACTTCACATCACATTCATAAAGGGAAGTGAACACATTTAGACAGGTTGTGGACCCGGCTTAGTTTACAGTAACGTTACAGTACAAACGTTGTGATTGTCCACACCAACCTGAACTTGGTTATTTAGCTACTTAAGCTGCTTTTTTTTTTTTTTTATATCCTAAAATACTACTCAGTTTTTGTAGTGCTGTCACAGGGATGCAGGCTGTGACTGTCACCTTTTTCTTTTCCTTTTTATAATCCAACATAGGGCATCCAAGTACATGATCTCTGTGGGATTGTTGTGTCTGTACTGCTCTGTCACCTTTTCCAATCTTCCTAAGTTTGCAACCCGGTGTTAACATGATTGATCTTTATTCCTCTCTGTGATAAGGACAATTCTGGAGAAAATGTGCCTGCTGGCCAAGGTAACTCCCTTGCAAACAAAAAAAAGGGATAATTTAAAAACAAATACAAGTATGCACATGAGATTTTCATTTTAAAAAAGTGCCCAGCACATCACCAGGCCAGAGCTGCCCTCCATGGAAGACCTCGACAGGAAGAAAGCCAAATCAATTATCAGGGACCTCATCCACCCTCGACCATAAACTGTTCTGCCGCCCAGCAGCTGGCGTATATACGTTTACTTACTGTTTTACAAACTGTTTACATCTCTGTGTATACATTTTTCATTATGCATAGACAGTTATTACATTCCTTTTTACATTCAGTTTATTCATATATTCATTCCTTTAGTTTACAGGTTATTCATAATAATAATAATAAGAAGAAGAAGAACTGGAAATTTAAATGATATGTTGATACTTTTGCTGAAAATTGTTTTGCTACTGTTGGGGGAGACAGTAGTTTTCCGATGTTTTTTTTTTTTTTCTTAAGTTACTCTCTACTCAAATAATTTATTTTCAGTAAATATTTTTGTACTCTTACTGAAGTAGTTATTTTGATGACTACTTTTACTTCTACTTGAGTACTTGTTTTTGCAAAGTAACAGTACTTTTTAGCTACTAGATCTGTAAATATTCATCAAATATGAGTCTATTTGCTGCAATCCATCTTTCCTTCAAATATATTTGAACACACCATATATTTTCCCTGATAATTCTACATTGTAAACAAGTAATCTGTGTTAAAATCAGCAGGAGGAGAGCTCAATGTTAGCTGTTCCTGCTCGACAAAACAACGGAGCCAATTTGATGTACCATTGAATCACATTATGATGCATTCATCCTCTTATTAAAAATTTGTGTTAGGCGAAGGTAAATTATAACATTATCATAATGTGTTCAAATGTAACATTGTAAAATTGAGTTTTTAGCAAGAAACTTGATTAAACACAGTTGTTTGAAGGATATGTTTTCACAGCAATATAAAATCTATATTAGGGGGAATTATGACCTGTTTAACTTCCTAACACTAGCGCTAAGCGCCTTATAATACTTAATTAAAACTAATAAAGGCAAGATTATTTTTTTAATCCTGTCATGCATGGTGTCCACTACAGCAGATATCTGGAAGCCCTTTTGAACCAGTATAGTTATAGTGCCATATCTCAAACAACAGCTGCTGGATCCCCACAGCATTGTCTACAGTTCCATCTGATTATTCTCTTTGCATCTCTTTGTCGTTTGGAGATGTTGTATCATAAATCCAGAAAGGCAGAGGGAAGAGGAGATGTACCAAGTAACTAATTAAAATAAGAATAACAGTTAAATCATTTTACTTTCAGAAAAAAATAGTTTTTTGTAAAAACAATTCTGTGACTGAAAATATATCTGTCCACTGCAGTGGACAGAGACATTAAACCCTTTGGTGAATAACGTCCACTGCAGTGGACACCACACATTAACGCTATAAAAGTGATTCAACGGAACTGAAAAAAACGTTTGAAAAAACATCCTTTTTTCTTATTTAATATGTATTCATACTATTTCCTCTTAGTAAATATTTTAAAAACATGTGTTTTTTCAGACCTACAGTATGTTGAGTTTCTTGAAACACTTTTTATATCATTAATGCACGGCGTCCTCTGCAGTGGATAGATATGTAAAACATAATTTATGCATGAAAGGGTTAATTAAAGGAAATATTCAAATAAAAAATACAATAATTAATTTCCTAATCATTAAGTTTTTATGCAAATAACCACTATAGATGTGTTAGATCCCGTAGTTTACGACTTGATGGATCTAAGGCGCAACTAGACCAACTCTTCGTTTAAAGGGTCCGATCCCGAAAACCTATTAATTGTGACCTTAATGGTTCCTAAAGGCTGTCTAAGCTGGCAATGAGGAGACTCAGCCTATCTTCTTCTACCTACATCCAGACGTCTATCCTGCTTCATCTGACAGTACTGCTGATTGAATAGCCCTGAAATCAGTTCATAATATGGGCCGTGCCTGACAACGGCAGCTCTCCTCTCTGATCTGTCCTCTTGGTAAACACTCGGTGCATTTAGTGTCCAGGTATAGGACTCAAGGATATGTTACTTTATTTGGCTAGAGAAAACCTTTTCAGACACCGTTGGTGATAATAGATGCACCAAACCTTATAAAACCTTCATCAAGTCATAAATCTCAATGTCCACAATTTGTTTTTATTGATTTTTATTTAAGATTAGCCTGTGCAAGGCATACAGCTTCAATGGATTATACAATACGAAACATTCTTGTATAAAAGTATTAAAATGCTCCTACTGTAACTACCCTTTAGTAAGTATGGGTGAAGGAGAGAGAGAGATATAGGACAGACTGATGGTCCTTTAGAGACACAAGACTTTGCCCATAATGAGTTCTGTCAGTTCCAATCTTCCATTAGAAGAGTGAGCATAGAAAACTCAGAAGTTCAAGAGACTTATCCAAAGTTGGTTGGCTGCTGGAAAATCCTTCTCTGTGCTCCGTTGTGTAGTTTATGCAACTTGGATATTCTTCTGAGTCCTCTGTGCTGATGAAGCTCACGTCTCTGATCTCCACAGAAATCACAAAAGAAGAACCCGTTTCTCTTAGTTCAGGGCTTTTTAACCACACTCTGTGTGCTGCTCTGGCAGCTCCTCCTTTCCACTCTCCCTCTCTTCTCCAACACACACACACATAGATACACACACTATTCTCATTGACCTTGAGTCTCTATCCTCCTCTGCATGTGACTGTTAGTCACAACAAGTACATTCTCCCTAACATGTGAATTTATACTGGTTTATATAAGTGAGTCATGACATTGCAACTGTAACTGTTGATTGTTAACATGTTAATCATATACATAACCATCATACTAAATCATGAAATGGCATTGATTATAAATGGTTATCTCTTGATTGCTCAACTGGTTGTATAAATGTTTCATAAATCACACATTATGCTGCACATTATGCTGCACATAGCTTGTTTATATCTGACTCTGAGTCTCTCAGTAGTGATCAGGGCAAAGAGGCTGATTCTCAACCTACTTGACAGATGACAATAACAAAGTAAAACATTTAATAAAAAGCCTTGCCTGTATGTACTCTTTTTCTACTTAACAATTGATTAGGAATCGCTAAGAATCGTATTGACAACAGGAATCGATAATAGAAACGGTATCGATAAAATCGTATCACTTCCATCCCTAAATACAACAGTAGAAAGAAAAATAACCTTCAAATATATTACTATATTTCGTTCAGTTAGTCACACTCCTATTTGCATCCGAATGTAAAAATGATCAAACACTAAACATTCAAAACATCTAAAAATAATGAATTCCAAGATAACATTTTTATAAATTATTTGTATATTCCAGATTTATAAAACCTGTGGAACCTTGATGTTTGTTGCTAAGTTATGACAGTTGGCTCAAATTTTTTATTAAAGTATTTGAATATTATGAGCATGTGAGTATTTATTCAATGAGTATGATGATGAACATTAGATCATGATCATTAGAAAAGCAGTTTAATCCTTTGAACCACATAATCTAGCAATAGATCACTGGATTATTTGAAGTTTAGAAGAATTAAAACACTTCTTGTAAACAGAGATTTTGTCATTTTAGACATATTGTTGGTATATCCTCTTGCTGCTTATTGCTGTAAATAGTCTTGACGATTACATTGTATGTTAATGTAAAATATGATGAATGACTGTAGTGTTTCTGTTCAAAATTTTTTTTTATGCTTTTCATTTTGTACAGACTTTCTCTGATGAAATTGTCTAAAATTGTGAGCAACCCCTTCGAACTGGGACACAGCATCAGTCTGTGTTTTCTGTCATTTTGTAGAGCCATGTTATACTACACCCATCCACTAGGTGCTCTCAGTGAGCCTCCACACGCTGTCAATCACCTTATTAATCCACTAAGAACATCAAGAGGAGAGTTTTATGTTTGTGCTTGCCTTCGTCGCTGTAGTTTGAAGTTGTCCCTACGTACCTTCTGTGACGACCTGTTGCAGATGTATGGAAGGTTATGTACTTTTTCTATTTGCTGAAAGGAGGATACCTTTCATTGTAAAAAGAAAAAAGAAAAAAAGATTAGCAGCCTGGTTTGGAGTCAGTGTGCAGGCATAACTTGGTTAGTCTATCAAATATCTTCTTGAGCTGTTTTCTAGAGAAAAGACACAGCCCTGCATACTCAAAAAGCACAGTATTTAGATTGTAACACACATAGCATTCAGTTTAACATATCTTCATTAAAAGCATATTTCCCCCTATGTGTTTTGGGTGTAAGGAGAGTACTGAACTACATTAGTAGTAGCTTGCAGGTAGTTCAACTACCTTCATATTTGCATATTCATTCAAGGAGTTAAACTACTCTTTGGCCATTTTTTTGTGTAGTTAACTACTAAAACTAAAAACTACTATTTTGTGCCATAAAAGTAAAGTAATTATTTTACCATTGCTTCTCTACTGTAAGTTAACCCACTTTAACCAGCCCAGACCCCTTTTTCCTTCAATGCATTCACCAGGCAGCCACCAGAACACACTTGACCTTTCACCTTCGTGTTGTGCCGGCCTGCCTGCATGTGAAGTCAGACATTACAAAACGAGTCAGACAACAAGTCCATCTTTAGACCACATTGTGAACAAGTTGTCATGAGCCTGGCTTTCAGTTTTTCTGTTTTACTTGTTAAGAACACTCACCTTGTGTCATGTCTCTTTTTACTTCCTGTCTTTGTATGTTTTCCTGCCTTTTGTGATTTGTTTTCCCCTCCCTGATTTGAGCCTCCTTTGTCTAATCACGCTGTTGTCCTTGTGTCTTTGCTGCCTCCTCCAGCTTTGTCCTGTTCTTGTGATTACTTGTCTGTGTATATACTTGTGTGTCCCGTTGTTCCTTGTCGGGTTGTCGTCTATGTTTCCTGGTGTGGTCTATGTTTATCCCTGCGGTGATCCTGGTGCTCCCTCGTGCAATCCTGGTGTGTCCTGGTGTGTCCTGGTTTGTCCTCGTTCTTATTAGTTTAGCCTCCTCTTATGTCTATAAGCCGCAGGTGCCTACCGGTACATTGAAACAAATGAACTTTACACAGGCTTTAACGAAACACGGCTTGGAACAAAAATAAATAGGCTTTTAAACGCCTTCAACTTGAAAGCTGCATCATATGCCTTTCTCCGTGTCTTTGCCATGATGAGGGTGACAAAATGACCGTAATCAGAATCGTGACCATTCATAATGTCCGCTGTTTAAAATGCCCGCTGTTCATAATGTCCGCTGTTCATAATGTCCGCTGCTGAAGACATTCCAAGAACTAATAATGCAATTGAAGGTTGGCATAATGTTTTTAGAGGTTCATTTGGTACACTGAATGAAACACAGAGAAATTTCGTAAAAAAGTTAATTACCGTAATGAACGGGAAGTTTGAGCGCGCTCGATTTATGTCACATTATGTGACGGTGCTCAGTTTTTTGGCGACATGAAGCTTGTGAAAGCGGGAAAAATCCATAAATTAGCCGCGTCATTGTATAAACCGCGAGGTTCAAAGTGTGGGAAAAAAGTAGCGGCTTATAGTCCGGAAATTACGGTAATTAAAACTACTAATGCAAGATTTTACTTTAATCATAGCCAATATTTAAATAAAATGACTATTATTTCCTAATCATTTGAATTGTGTTATGCAAATAGCTGCCATCGTGCTGTGTGGGTGTGTTTTTAAGTGGACATATGATATGAATACACACAGACACTAGGCAGACCTCAGCAGTATTGTATTAGCAGGACATGGTCAGTGTCCTGGTAATTCTGACAGTGTCGAAGTGTTTCTATAGGTGTAGAGAGCTCAAATCCAAAAAATCTCCATGTCTCTTGTTAGATCCCATAGATTACACCTCAGGTGGATTTAAGGCGCATCTAGACCAACTCTCCATTGAAAGGGTCGGAGCCTAAAGCCCATAAAGTCTGTCCTTAATGGCTTAATGAGGCTATTCAGGCTGGCGATGAGGAGACTTAGCCTAGCGTCTACTACCTCTATTCAGGCGTCTATCCTGCTTCATCCGATATTACTCAGTACCGAGTCTCTACGGGCTTCCTATCAAAAGTTGACCCAGAAAAACTGGAAGATTTGTTGGATTTTTCGTACGTTCACCACCTTCCAAAACCCGTAACCCGGAGAAAAATCTTAACTGAAGTAAAATTATTGAAAGAAAAAAAGATGTTAACTTTAAATAAATATTTTTCTCCAAAACGTGACTTCATTTAATATTTTGTGTGGCCTCCCTTTGCCAGGATTACAGCTCTGAGTCTTCTCCTGTAATGCCTGATGAGGTTGGTGAACACATGGCACAGGATCTGAGACCATTCTTCCGTAGAGAATCTCTCCACATCCTCCAGATTCCGAGGTTAACGCTTGTGGACTCTCCTCTTCAGCTCTTCCCACAAATGTTCTCTCCGATGTAGGTCCGGGGACTGTGATGGCCATGGCAAAACCTTTATTCTGTGGTCAGTAAACCATTTTTGTGTAGATTTTGAGGTTCGGATCATTGTCCTGCTGAAAGTTCCAACCACGGCCCATTTTAAGTTTCTGGGCAGAGACTGTTAGGTTTTCATTTAATATCTATTGGTATTTGATATGGTCCATGATACCATGTATGATAACAAGATGTCCAGGGCCTTTGGAAGAAAAACAGCCCCACAGCATCAAAGATCCACCACCATACTTCACAGTGGGGATGAGGTGCTTTTCTATAAGGCTATCTTTCTGTCTACACCAAACCCACCTTTGACGTTGCCAAAAAGTTCTATTTTGGTCTGATCTGAGCATATAACCCTGTCCCATTCAAAGTCCCAGTAACGGCAAACTGTAGGCGCTTTAGTTTGTTGTTAATTGACAACAATGGCTTTTTTCTGGTAACCCTCCCAAACAACTTGTGGTCTGATGGTTGTTTTGGAGACTTTCTGACCCCAAGACTCAACTAACCTCTGCAATTCTCCAGCTGTGATCCTTGGAGATTATCTTGCCAATCGAACCATCCTCCTCACGGTGTGTGGCGTCAATGTACACATTTTCTTCAAGATTTTCTTATATCCATTTCCTAATTTGTGCAGCTCAACAACTTTTCATCGCAGATCATCACTGTGTTCTCGGGTCTTTCCCATAGTGATGAATGACAAAGGGACTGTTGGCCTGTGTCAACTCATATTAATACCCCAGTGAAACAGGAAGTCATGGTTGATCACTTCAACATTTTTGTTGAAGTGGTTTGATTTTAGTGGTTTGATTTTTGTTAATATTTTGAATGAAATATCATGAAGAAAAACAATAAAGACATTTTTTGCATCTTGTTTTGCTCATTTTTACTAAAGGGGAGCCAATAATTCTGGAGGACACTGTACTGTATTACTTTCTGAATGATTTAGAGTTGTTCACGAATGCCTGAGCAGCTTTTTTGCCTTTTGGATATTTTTACAGAGAAAATCATCAGAGTAGAGCACACTTGTTTTAGTCATTTGAATTGCCTTCCTAGGGCCAGCTATTCCAAAAAGACTCTCCCCAAAGCGCTCCGTAGCCCCTGAGCCTGACCCTGATTGACCCCCTTCCCCGGGTCCCGATGTCCGAGAGAGTCGCGGATGGTACCGTTGTATTCGGAAGACCCAATGTGGCGGATGGAGCTCAGTTCCGAGTCTTTACGGGCTTCCTATCAAAAGTTGTTGTGATTTTTCGCACGTTCACCACCTTCCAAAACCCGAAGCCGCACAGGACCAAGACCAGCGTGTCCGCCGTGTTGCAAAACCCGCAGTACATCCCTACACACAAATTTGTTTTTGCAGAATTGCAATAGTTATGAGAAGAGCCACTCACTTAAAAATATCTCTGTCACAGAGCGTGTTTGGACCCAAATGCAGCACACAGGAATAATAATAATTGATAATGACATTTAATGTCGGAACTCGGCAGATACAGGGCAGGACAGATAATGATTCATTTTCTATAAACCAAGCAAGTGAATCACATCACAGAGACCTGACTCGGGGCCAGCGGATGAGTCTGGATCTCTTCGCCAACACGTATCTTTGTTCAAATGAAGCAGCTATTGGAGTCAAATGTAGTTTCAAAAATCAAGAAAAGATCTTCACTGGAGAGAAGCAGAGTTTGAAGCAATAGAGTTTTATTCTATAACACGCAGAACAAAACCCGAGGATGTTGCATGTAACGCACACTAAATAACAACAGTTTGAGTCCGTTTTTTTATAAACACTCCTCATTAAAACAGGCACTGGTGCGCCGCAGGCTTGATCTTATCACATCATCCAGTGACTCAGCAGACCTCAATGCACTGTAGGTCTGGTCTTATCACTTCAGCCAGTGACTTCATGTGCCTCCATGCACTGTAAGTCTGATTTTCATCATATTGGCCAGCGTCGCATCATGCCAAAAACCTTGTATGTCTGATTTTACACATTTGACCTACTTTAACACTTAAACACATGGTCTGTCTATCCATGAGCTTTTTAAACATTTTGACTGTCTATCATTACTTTATAAGGTATTATACAGGTGGTAAAAAAAAATAGAATACTTATACTAGAAACAAATAGAATAGAATAGAAACAAAATTTACTACAAGACTACTTCAATTGAACGCTCAGCTCTTGAATGAAACGTTGCCCTTGTCTCTCTAATCTTTCTTTTCCAAGTTTTGCATGATTTCCTTTTCCAATTATCTTACAATGCCCATCACTGTGTCCAAACCAAGTAGGCAAGTTATTCTCTTAACATTAAATCTCTTTTTCTTTTCTTTTTTTAATTCTTGAAGACAAGTCACTGGGTCGGCTGGTAAATGATGAGCACAAAAAGCCTAACTGCAAGATGCAAATCGTTGGCGTTGGTGTGATGCCACATCTCTGCATGTTTTCTCTAAGACACTTTGCCCCAGAAGAAGAAATAACCTCCAGTTACGGGGATGCAGACTGGCCTTGGTGCAAACAGCTACACTTGCACAATGACACGCGATTGAACACATTTTCTGGTTTGCCCTCCAAATGATGATAGTAGCTTATTCATTTATTTAATGTTGATAAAGTACAGTACCGTAATTTCTGGACTATTCAGCGCATCTGAATATAAGCCACACCCACTGAATTTTTAAAAAATATGTATTTTGTACATAAATAAGCCTCACATGTCTATAAGCCGCAGGTGCCTACCGGTACATTGAAACAAATGAACTTTACACAGCTTTAACGAAACACGGCTTGGAACAAAAATAAATAGGCCTTTAAACGCCTTCAACTTGAAAGCTGCATCATATGCCTTTCTCCGTGTCTTTGCCATGATGAGGATGACGAAATTACTACCGTAATCAGAATCGTGACCATTCATAATGTCCGCTGTTTAAAATGTCCGCTGTTCATAATGTCCGCTGTTCATAATGTCTGCTGCTGAAGACATTCCAAGAACTAATAATGCAATTGAAGGTTGGCATAATGTTTTTAGAGGTTCATTTGGTACACTGAATGAAACACCGAGAAATTTCGTAAAAAAGTTAATTACCGTAATGAATGGGAAGTTTGAGCGCGCTCGATTTACGTCACATTATGTGACAGTGCTCAGTTTTTTGGCGACATGAAGCTTGTGAAAGCAGGAAAAATCCATAAATTAGCCACGTCATTGTATAAACCGCGAGGTTCAAAGTGTGGGAAAAAAGTAGCGGCTTATAGTCCGGAAATAAACGATACATCCCTACACACAAATTTCTTTTGTCTTTTTTAGCAGAATGCAAGTCCAAATGCAGCACATTCTATCTTAATGCACCTTGAGATTTGAGCTCTCTTAAGGTTGATATATTTATTGGGGCCCACACACCCCTACGAGCGTGGGAGTGGGACGATGTCACCATCATCGCTGCGTGCAGCTGTAATTGATTTATGTATTTTAAATGTATTTAAACTTGATAGACTAACTTGAAAAAAAAACACCATGACCTGTCTTTGAGTAAAACGCTGTATCAGAAACTGTTTTCACTTAGCTAACTTGTGAATATCTCCACGTACATGATTACTATCATCCCTTAATGCATTCTTGTTTTATCTGAGTTTCAGGTGACAGACGAGCAGCTCTTGCTGAGGCGGTTGAGACCGAGAGGCTGCCTTTAGATTTGACATCCCATGAGGCTTAAAACGGTGATGGTGCTACTATCCAGGTAATTGAGTAATATAGAAACTGTCGTCACAATCTGTGTATGTTGACCTGCACACTATGTAGGTCCATTCCTATGCTGGCGCGGTGTCTCATTTCTTTTCTGACACAACTCAGTGCAGCTGTTTGGATGATGTTGTCGAGTGTGCTTGAGGGAACTAAGTTCGAAACCTCACACGCACGCAAACATTTTTTGTGTTTGTTTGTATCAAGGTTTTTACTGTCAGAGGGTATTCCCTAGTGGATTATCCTGACACTGAAGATGATGAAGATTGTATGATCACCCATTGACTCCACACTGTGAAGTCATTCAAAAGGTATGTCTCAGATACTTTGAATGCAAGTTAATGTTAATAGGCCAGTGTTCCAGAAATCCTTCCACTACAATTGATTTTATTGGAATGTAAACATAAATTGATAACTATAAATTGACTAAACTCATTTTGCAGGTGGATAGAGTACCAGATTTTTCTGATTTTCTGTATGACTCAAGTGAGACTATAGTGGACAAAACTGATGATGAGGATTCTATTAAAGATGTTAAAGGTGTTCAATCAGACGATGAATCTGTTCCTATACTGAGGAGGACAAAAAGCATTCTGGTATGCCGCTAACTCTTTGAATACCAATAACTAGTTAATAAGTCATTTTGGCCAAAGTCTTTCCCCTGTAATTGATTTTTAGAAGGTAATAAAATGGATAACTATACCTTGACATAACTACAGGATTTTTCTGATGCTCTCTGCAATTCAAGTGATGACGGTTCAGAGGACCCTTCCACTTCAAAGTGTGAAATGGCTTCACAAATGCCGAGGAGAGGCTGCTGCCGTCCTGTAAGCCTCTTGTTTTACTTCATGATATGACTTAAAGGTTAGCGCCAACCAAACTCAACACTATGTTCACTAGAGTGCCAGGCATGCATATTGACGATATATGCAAAAAACAATCATTAGGGCACATCTGTTACTCTGGCTCATGAGCCTGCTGGGGGATGCTACCAATGGGGGTGCTTCCATTTTTCCATTTTTATCAATATTAATCCCCCAAATATCTTCGTAGATTTAATCCTGGGGGTGTCTTTTTATGTTTTAATCTGTATTTGACACATTCAAAAAGTTTTGACAAAATTAAGAAATTTGTAAATTTACTTTGACTAAGGGTACTCTGAATTATGCTTAACCCTTCTATAGAATGTACATTTTCCAAACATGCAGTAGATGGTAAAGAGTGTAGTCAGTTTAAAGTATACTTTACTCAATAATTGACACTATCATTTGAAGGTTGAGTCATTAACTAAGTTTTATTTTTCTTAAGATTCAAATGGATCATGTAGGGTCAGATGACTCTATGGTAGATAGCGGAGAGGAATACAGCCCAGAGAGGAAAGAGAAAGCACAGACAGTAAGTGCAGCTTTGAATTACCCAAAATCATGTCCTCCAGTCAGTCGTCCAGTAAGGGCAAAAACTTTTCTCGTAGCAGAGCAGTGAATGAAGAGAACATGGAGCACACACATAAAAACAAGGAAGCAAGTGTGTCAATGCCCCTTGATAATGAGCCGTCCGTATATGTAAATCCAGTTATGAAGAAGGAGGATGGATCAAGGAAATAAAAATTTAAAAAAAAACACCACTGCTTTTATTGTGGTCTAGTAGTGCAAAAAATGTCCAGACACCTGCTGCGCAAATGCAATGATAAAGTAGAGGTTGCAAAAGCATTCAGTTTCCAAAGGAACTCCAAGGAAAGACAGCAATTAGATTTGATCAGAAATAAAGGCAACTTCGCACACAACAATGACGTTTGGAGAAACAGAAAGGAAAACTTATCCCGTGCAAGCAACCCAAAAAACCCACTGATGGAACAGAGTTTATGCATTGTCCTTATTGCAATGGCTTGTTTAAAAGGAGGGTGATGTGGCGCCATTTTCAATCCTGTAAATTTAAACCCCAGGGTAAGCCAGAGTCCAAGCATTGTGTACTTTTTCTGAACTTGCTCCAATTGGATTTAGTGATGCATACTGGAATAATATGAATCAAGACATGACTGCAATTGCTGTTAAGCAAGATCACTGCATTCTGGAGTATGATTACAGACTGTTCAAGAAGAATAAGAGAGTAACCAGCCAACATCGACATATACGACAAAAACTGAGGGAGACTGGTAGACTAATGCTGGCAGCTAAAAAAGTAACACCCATGAAGATGATAAAAGAACTCATAAAGCCTGAAAAGTACAGCCACGTTGTCAATGCTGCAAGATGCCTTGCTGGATTCAGTAAGGAAACTGGCAAATATTAACGTCCATCTCTCGCTCGCAAAGTTGGACACATCTTGCATTCATTGGCCATGTTTATAAAGTCTGAAGGATTGAAGACAAAAGATAAAGAAACTGCCCAAGATGCTGAGGAATTTGCACAGCTATACCAAGAAAGTTGGAGATTTGACATAGCAAGCCAAGCGCTAACTCAACTTGACCAGTCGAAGTGGAATTCTCCTCAACTCCTTCCATTCACTCAGGATGTCCAAAATCTTCGTTCCCATTTATCTGAGAAGCGGGTGGAACACTTGAATACCCTGAAAGAAGAGGGTACGCCATCAAACTGGAAAGACCTTGCTAAAGTGACCCTGGCTTAAGTTATCCTCTTCCACCATCGGAGAGAAGAAGAGGTATCTAGAATGCCCTTGTCTGCATACTTATCAAGAGACGCATCAAAAACGCATGAAGATGTTAACTTGGCCCTTACAACACTGGAGCAGAAGCTTTGCAAACGTTTTGTTCAGATAACCATAGTAGGGAAGAGAGGAAGGAAAGTTCCAGTTCTCCTCACCCCGCTCATTAGGGAATCGATCGATACTCTGATCAAAAAGCGAGAAGAATGTGGGATACTGAATGAGAATGTATTCTTGTTCGCGTTCCCGAATTCTGTTAATTACCTCAGCGGCTCTGACTGCATTAGGCAGTTTGTGCACGAATATGAAGATGTCAAAGCGCTTACCTCAACGAAACTCAGGAAACACATTGCTACCCTCTCAACCGTTCTGAATCTCAAGACTACAGAAGTTGACCAGTTAGCAGATTTCCTTGGGCATAACATTGACGTGCACAGAAAGCACTACCGCCTTCCAGAGGGAACCCTCCAGCGAGCTAAGATCAGCAAGGTTCTCCTGGCATTGGAACGAGGACGATTAGGCGAATACAAAGGGAAGAGTCTGTGGATTCACATTGATCTGAATGGTATTAATTCCTGTTATATTTTTTTATAAGAAATTGAAAAAGGACAACATTGTCCACTTACAAATCTCACTCTTTCAGAAGTATTTTACCTTAATTAACATACAGGTGATTAAAGCTAGTATATAGTGGTTATAGTTTGAATTTAACTACATAAATATAGTTAAACTATTTAAACTATCAGTTGAGCTGTTTTGATGTAGTACTTTTGCATACTCTTGTCATAGGTTGTTCACAACAATTTCAGCTTTCCAACTCATTCATTTTCTATCATTGACTCTATCATTCTACCATTTTAGAAAACTGTTGACCTGGATGGGTGTTCGCAAGAGGACATGGAAGGTATGGTAATTGGTTATGAATTATGCATGTGTATTTTCTTTGGGCCATCGAATGCCTGTTGGTTACCCTACTTATTGACCATTTTCAAGAATACACAATTGGTTAAGAGAATAATTCCAGTATTTTTCAATCCAGTCTATTTTTGTATTCTCTACAATGTCAATCTGTACAGATGCAAATTTTGTTGATTTAACTCATAATGGGTGTGTCCTTCAACCGTGGAAGAAAGTACTCCCTGTCAATGGGAATTATGTCCATCTACAGATGGTTTCTAATTAAAAGAGAACCTGTGAACATTAACTTTAAATCAGACGAAAGTGCTTATATCTCTGTGGAGATCTAACTTCTAACTAAGTTTCAACAATGATCAAAGCTGTATTGTGACATTAATTTTGCAGGCCCTTTTAAGGATATTGCCCAAAGGATACTTCAGAAGGTTTGGGGTTTAAAGGATGAAACCACTAAATACTAAGCCATCCTTCTGTCCCTACTTGAAAAACCACTGTGGCAAAATTAAAGGGAAACAATGAGTAGTTTTTATATAGATTCCATACCTACACAATATAGTTGTAGATGGAAAACACAGGTTTAAACCCTCCCCTTAATGGAGAACCAGAACACTGTAGAGCATCACCTGGAGACAATCTAACATAAAAGATGGCATTCATAATTTGAAACTAAAGAATTCTATTAATGTGACAGCCAAACATGGGGTTTACAATTGCCGTATTTAGGACTTGCCATCTCTGGGTGATTCACTACCGTTGTGAGTGCTAGTCTGGGTCTGCATGAGGAGGAGGGATTTAAACCTGCAAGGTTGACCACTTTATTGTAGAACTATGTAACGATGTAAAACTACTTGAACAACAAAGATGAATTTTTATAAAACAATATCTTTTAACCTTGATCATGGCAACTTGATTGCTGTCACAATGACGAGAAAAAAATATGCATGGCAATTATCCTAATCCAGCCACCTTTACTGACTGCTACCTCATATGTTGAGTCAATATATATCTCTTGTATATTTGTAAAAAATATTTTCTCTACCCAGATGCCAGTATGCAAGAAGTCGATGGGTCTGAAGATGAAGCAAGTGTGATATCCCTGCAAGCATGTACCACCACAGTGTATGCCCATCACCAGAAGATGTCAGCAAAAAAGAGAGGTAAAGTTATTAAATTGATTCAATTCAAATGGCATTATTTTCCATAAGGATTTTTTTTAATGCAATATATAGATGAGACAAATCCAACAATAACAATCCAATCATGACTTGGAAGAAACCAAACAAAATACACAATACTATCAAGAAGAAAATGCACACTACGACTTCAGTCCTTGAGGAAGTGATGCAATGATAAGTCAGGGAGGCATAAGAGGATGAGCGGGTGGGAGTTCAGTATGTGGACGCATGGAGGGACACAGCTAGATGTGTCTCTTCTATTCCTAAGGGACAGGGTCTATATCCGTGTTGAGAGGTAATGAGGTTGTAGTGGGTGGGAAGTGTAGGTTTTGTCTGCTGCACTTGTTGTTTTGCTGAGTGGCTTTTATTCCTGTCTGATCTCCCTCCTGTCCTTACAATCCTGTTCAAGGGGTCCAGGTGGATGGCACTTAATGCTTCAAACCATTCTGTGGGGCTGAATGTCAGTATGATTCCACAAAGCATCTGTAGAAAGCCTGGAGGATTGATGGCTCAACTTCCTCATCTTCCTGAGAAAGAACAGGCGTTGTTGGCCCTTGGTGAATATCGACTTGCTTTTGGTCTTAAAGGTGCACTTGTCATTGATGGTGGTACCAAGATTTTCCCCTCAACGTGTTCTTTTGTCAGGTCTTTTACCACTTTAGTTTGATTGGCTGGCAATGCCTGAAGTCCAGCAGCATTTCTTTAGTTTAGCTGGGATTTAGTTTAAAGTACTTGTTTTCACACCGCCCAGCAAAGTAATAGATGTGTTATCTCAGTGATGCAGTTAGAATTAGTGATGATTAAAACGGTGTCAACTGAGACTTAATGTAAAGCTTCTCTGGTCAGAACTCCTGCTGTCATCTGTGTAGATGATGAAAAAGACCGGTGTAATGAGCGAGGATGGCTGTTGAATTTGACTTTCTGGAATCAGTTTGTCAAGAAGAAGACAATATATAGAATGAGGTGTGGGTTGACATCCATCTGAAAGACTTTCTTTGCCTTAGCTGGCTTGTCAAAACCTAAAACCACAATCGTAAATAACGGATATCACGACGGCAGTTATTAACTTTATTTGTCAGCCCAGGTTTTCTCCTTTTGACTCTTTGCGTTTTCCCATAAAAGGGGGCATATGGCACGTCATTTGACTCTTCTTCTGCATTAAATGGACCAATCACGTGTCGCCAACTTTACTAAAGAGGAACAGGTTGTAGTGGACAACTGCACAGTATAGAGCTTTACACTTAATACTTTAGTTCTTAATACTGAAGAACTGTATTTAATTTGAGGCTGTCCTGTGATGAATGATACGTTGAAATCACTTTAGTCTTTGGCCAAATCAAAGTGAAATTCATTTAATTGATTGAATAGGCCTATTATCTGTGATAAATAACCATTAGACCAATCAATTAAAGGGTATGTGTTGTATGCAAAGAGGAACATTTGTGACAACTCCAAGTGTACTGTGCGGCAGCTTATAACTACATGTGTATATGCGCCAAAAATCATCAGTTAAAAATGCAGATGAAGATGGGGAATCCAAAATTTATACTGATTAATAATATAGTTAACTATTAATGTAGGCTTCCGTAGCAAAAGAAAACGCAGCACGATGCATAGTTTGCACTACTGTGGTAGCTTCATTCAGTTAATTACCAACGTACGCCTCAACAAGTGTGCAAATATATAATGTATTCCTTAAAATCATAATCTATATCGTTGTTTGGTAAAAGAGTGGCATTTTAAGAGCTGATTTCAATATGAAACTGTGAATATAACTTCCTCTGAAGCATGTTAGGTGTGCAGCGTATGTTGGCATGGTGATCTAGGCAGGTTAAAAGAGAGACAATACTAATTATGCAAAACTAAATATGCTTAACAAATACTAACTACATTTATCAATTAACAAGTAAGAAATTAATATTAAAATAGCCCCCATAGGAAGTCCCATCTCTCTCTCTCCTTCCTAGGCCCAGCTATTCCAAAAAGTGTCTCGCCAAAGCGGCCCGTATCCCCCTAATCCTGACTGACTGACTGACTGATACTGACTGACTGACACTGACTGACTCAGACTGACTGACACAGACTGACTGACACTGACTGACTGATACTGACTGATTGACACTGACTGACTGACTCTGACTGATTGACTCAGACTGACTGACAAACGTATTGAATGAATGTGAACTAATCTATCTATCACATTCACCGGAACTTAGCTTTTATTTTGAAGTAACTTCAACCCATTCTTACCGTAATGCCTAGTATACACATGTAGCGCGAAACAAGGTGAGGGCTAGTTTGACCGCAGCAGTGCTCATTGGGTGTCACTGTGTTGCTGTGAAGTTTCACAGTGAGTGGCTCGTCGGCTGGACTGCAGCTTTCCTGGGGCCAGGCGCGATCACAGCCTGCTATTTAAAGTTCTAGAGCAGTCTTGAAGTAAGGTGGGGAGTGTTTACGTTAAGATGATAACTATTAGCATTTTAGCAGGACTACTGGCTCTCCTGCTCTACCAGCGGATGACTTATCCCTTCTTCTGGGTGGATTTGATGTATTACGTAAAACTTCGGAGGTACGGAAAGACTTTGCAGGCTCGTATGCAGCAAGGAATCATCACATACCTCGACTGTTTTCTCTACCAGGCGAGGAAGAACCCGAGCAAACCCTTCATCATCTTCGAAACCCAGACTCTGACATACCAGGACGTGGAGCGGAGAAGCAATCGGTTTGCAAACGCGTTCAGGGCGGAGGGCTCTTTGAAACAAGGAGACATTGTTGCCCTGCTGATGTTCAACGAGCCGGACTTCATCTGCGTGTGGCTGGGGCTGTGCAAACTGGGCTGTGAAGTGGCATTTCTCAACGTCAACATTAAAGCCACATCTCTGCTTCACTGCTTCCATAGTTGCGGAGCCAGGACGCTTGTCGTCGGCGCAGGTATTGCACGTCTTCCCCTCACTTTTTTTTTTTTCTTTTTCTCCCACGATTACTTTTATTTTAGGTAAAACTCTATCGATCCTGCTCACCGTGCTTTGATTGACGAAGCCTCATAATCTTTCGGGGACATTAAAACAACACACACTGTCCCACGACAGTGTGTGTTGTAGTACACGCAGGAAGCTAACATACACACCATGGCTCGAGCAAGGCCGGACAAAGACTTGGGGTTCCCAGATTTTAAGTAGCACATTGTTCTGGATATTTCCTTCTTATGGGAAGTACGACATCATTGTGTGAATGAATGCACGTTTTGATACAAAAAAAAAAGTCTGATTTATGTAATTTTACCTTCAAAGATTTAGAAATGTATTCGTCACTATCATACTGAGAGCCGTGTGTGCGGTTACCAGCTCCACAGACAAGGCAGAGTGCAATGAAAAGTAACTACCTCACATTTCAAAGAGCAATTTAGGAAATGAAAACAATCTAAAGTATGTTAAATGCAATAAGTAGTAGAATGTAAGGAGTCGCTTTTTACCACAGTGTAAAAAGATATTATGATGTATGTATCTAGCTATGCAGGATGCCCCATTTCACACTGCTATTATACATTATATATATTATATGATATTATTGGGTTACTGTTATTGATGTGTTAGCGTTATGTTGATGTTGTGGCAGGTCGAGGAGGAGCTGATTTGAACTCCTATATACGTATACTTTTGGGTATTTTAATCTACAACAATCAGCTTTTTTAAGATGATCAAAAGTTTTGTAATTAAAATATTAACTTGAAAAGTAACTAGTAACTATAGCTGTAAGATAGTGTGAATTTAGTGGAGTAAAAAATACAATGTTTCTAAAATGTACACTTATCAGGAAATGGAAATACTCAAGTAAAGTACAAGTACCTCAAAATTGCCCACAATGTACTGCACTACATTTTACTTGAGTAAATGTAATTACCGGTAGTTACTTTCCACAACTAGAATACAGATACTGTAAAGGATAAAGACATAGGCTACTATATCTATACTGTACAGGACAATAAATATTCTTACATTTCATTAAGAAGTACAAACAAACAGTGTATAGCCCTTTTTAATTCGCGAAATGGATTGTATTGGTGTTAGATTGTTTTTAATGCAGCGGCGAAACAATTTGATAAATTAACTAGTGAGCCATTTGATTTATTTACTTCTTGCTGTCGCGATGTAAAGAGTATTTCAACAAATATAAGAAAAATGTTTCTAAAATACATTCCCCACCCTAGCTTAAACAGTTAAACAATTTTACAGCTCAACACTAACATACTAATGCATTTAAAGTGAGTCCTGAGGTCTCCTGCTGATGACATGAGGGTCTTGTGTACTCCGGAATATTTGGACTAAACTTGGTTGTAAATGTGAACGTTACAATTGAACACTACATGAGCTTGTAACTCTCAAATTCTCGAAATCAACAAGAGGAATTCACCGCACTAGTTTTCTCTTCCAAATTCTAATAATTGCAATGCTTTAATTCCCGCGGGATCAAAGAGTTATCTGGAGAATGCCGCTGTTGTAACATTGATATCTGACCTTTATTGTACAGTAAAGGTTAACACTTTTCAAGTCAGGCCCTTCAATGGCAGTTAGCTAACATGAGAAAGGCTATCAGTCCTACTGATAGTTAACAGGGAGAGAGCAAAGTACCGGTACCAAGAATAAGCACACCCCTGTCTCCGAATGGTATGGAGCCCTGAATCCGAAGGACGAGATTGTATTGACTTTTTACCTGAATTCTGTCAGTGTCAGTCTGTAAATGCTCATGGAAGGTGTTACGTTTACTACAGACACACGCATCCTCCCATCTGTGCGTAGGGGAGGACAAAATAACTATATTTCAGTCTGATACAACGCAAACGGCCTCTGAAATGACCATAGAGTGGAATCAACATGTGCGTGTTTGTTTGATGGCTGTGGTTCTGTGTGATGAAGCTGCAGTGAGATGTCCCATTGTGTCTCGTTTCTCCAGATTTGGTGCGTTTGGTGGAGGAGGTGTTGCCTGGTCTGAAGAAGGACAACATGGCCGTGTGGGTGGTGGATCACACATCACCTTCCGAGGATTTGAGCAGTTTACTAGATAAGGTGGAGCACATGTCTGGAGAAGCTTTAAGTGACCTTCCTAAAGTTGACATCATGTCAAACTTTCTCTTCATTTTTACTTCCGGCACCACAGGTACTGCACAAGCATTGTATTCTTCAGTTATTGCAGGTGGCCAGCCACCTTACACTGCACCTAAGTCGCATCTCTACTACTCTCGTAGAGACATTATTGTGATTACAAAAAAAGAAACGATGGAGGAAGTGCTAAGTGGATCGACAGAAGTTGCCAAATCAGTCTCACCACAAGGTCCATCAAGTAGCTGTTCTGGAGCTTTCATTCTTATCACATGACCTTTCTCAGCAGATGGAGTTTGCTCAATTGTCATGGAATACTCAGTTGCTCTCCCTGAGGTTTCTTCCATATTTCCCCCACTAATTGTGAGGTTTCTTTTAGGGAGTTTTTTCCTTGTGCTGCAAGGGTCTAAGGACAGAGGGGGTCGTATCCTGTACAGTCTGTAAAGCGCACTGAGACTAATGTATAATTTGTGATATTGGGCTACATAAATAAACTTGATACATGCCCAGATAATAATATTTCATGAGCAGCCGATGAGGAACATCGTGTGGTATGAATGAACTAAATGGACCTTGAGATGAGATTGTTTTATCAAAATCATGTTTGTAACGTTCACATTTTTTTTAAAGTATAAATATATATATATATATCATATTTTTGGGAATTTAATTTGTACCTTTGTTAGAAAAACCTGCATTCATTTGAAATTGCTGCAATCTCTATGACCTGAGGGATCAAGATATTATACAGACGGCCACAGGCTTGAATCAATCACCAACAACATGGCCGGCTTTTGACTAAATATGAACAAATACAGTGACTTACTGTAAATGGAGATTCAGCCGATTGTAGTGGCTGACTCCTAAAAGTTGTACCTCATCGTGCCTCATGCAGGAACACATTTTAGCCATGCTAGCAGCGCGGTCCAGACCGAAATGTCTCAGCAACTATTTGATGGATGTCCATAACATTTTTGTCCAGACATACATGTCCCGCCTCAAGATAAAAATGTGATGACTTTGGTGATCTAGGGTCAACATTTTCATTTGTACCTGCTGGACCCCATCATGTTAACATCGTCTGTGTGAGTGTGGTAACATACTGATGTTTAGCATTTAGCTCAAAGCCCCTCTGTGCAGTAAAAGTGACTGTGATGTACAGCATGGCTTAGTCTTGTTTTTAATACCAATGCCATTCAATTTTACATTACATTATGTGGTACAAAATTCGAATTGTAACAGTGTAATATATATCAGTAAATGCAATTATCTCAGTCATGTCCTCGTTTAGAAGAAAATTATAAAAACGACACGACTTCACCGACACTACCTCCACTAACTCCTGCCCTTCTCTGCCAGGTCTCTCCAAGGCTGCGCGTGTAGGTCATCTGAAAGCCATTTTGAGTATGGCCTTCTTTGAAATGTGTGGAGCCACGTCTGATGACATCATCTACATCACTCTTCCTCTTTACCACATGTCTGCTTCCCTGTTAGGGATTGGAGGCTGCATACAGCTTGGTAAGAACAGCTGCTCATGAAAAACGTACACAATTTCCTGGAAGATTTGCCTTTTATGTTCAGTACATTATAAGGGCCGACGCTGGAGGAAACTACATGACGGCGGATATCCTTTTTTTAAAAAATTTTTTTATTGGCCTATAAGGAATTCTTACTTCCTACCATACCAGGAGAAAAAGCAGAGGAAAAGTCCCACTGCAGCTCCAGCTATAAATAGTTTGTATTGACATTGTTAGACATATAGTATGTATGGAAAACCAGAGTTTTTAGCACTACACTGCAGTCTTTCACTGTTTGCCTTGTCATCTTCTCTCTGTCTCCCCTTTTGGATCACAGGTGCAACGTGTGTTTTAAAAAAGAAGTTTTCTGCCAGTCAGTTTTGGAAGGACTGCGTGACACACAATGTGACGGTGGTGCAGTACATAGGAGAGCTCTGTCGATACCTATTCAACCATCCCACAGTAAGACTGACGGCATTGAAACAAGCCATTTTCTCCATCCTGAATCATAACTAACTGTAGATAGAACTATAGAAGAAATGCTGCGGGTATGTATTATTATATATATATTTGTATATTTCAATATGCTACGATGAAATAATTCCTAGATTTGTGTTGTCCAACTGTCCTGCATTATACTTGCTACTTATTGAACTGAAATACGAATGAACCCTTTACCCTTGGTGTCCATCGCTGGATTAACCCGTGAGAGAGAGTGGCCCTTTTGGAAATAGTGGGCTTCAAAGGGGTATTGTGTGCCCATCACCAATGCACATCTCCAGCACATTTGGTTGAAAACTGTCCATTAGTAGATGTCTTATCTACTTTTACAATCTCCGAGCAGTTCCCCCATGCTTCCAGTCTTTATGTGAAGTCGAGCTAAACGCATCCCACACCCACCACTGTGCAGCACACACAGAGATGTGTGTGATGTAAATGTTCTCACCTGACTCTGGACATGAGCACAATTCCCCACAGAGCAGGACTGTTCCTTTTTTAAAAGTAAAGTGATGGTTCTTCAACCCAAGTCTTGTCCCGCCTCCAGGTCCCAGAGGAGCGAGCTCACAGTGTTCGGCTGTTGGCAGGAAGTGGTCTCCGGTCAGATGTTTGGAAGCAGTTTGCTCAGCGCTTCGGTAGGATCAAGATCAGGGAGGGTTACGGCTTGACTGAGACCAGCATCGGCTTCCTCAACTACACTGACGAGGTCGGACCCATTGGGAGGGCAAGCTATTTCAACAAGGTCGGGAATAAAAGTGTTTCCTCTGGTGCTGGACCTCGTCACACTGCATTTCATTACATAATGTGTTTTCGGAGATAAGACCTCATTTAGATTAACACTTTGTCATATTGGAAACACCTCCTCCCCATTAAATAAATTCACCGGAGAAGATTTACTCACTGTAAAATGATGGCAAAAGTATTTTTTTTACTCATCATATTTTCTCCATTGCAGAGATTTAATTGAATGATTATATTAGATTAGATTAGTTGGTTGTCTCAGTTTGTAAGGAAAATGTGCGTTTGTGGGAAATGCAGGATCCAGTGTTTTTGAAACCTGACCTGTACTACAGGGACGGACCTTTCAAGAACGCCAGTTGAAGAGACTGTAAAGTTATTGGCCATAAAACCAAAACAATGAGCTGAAAGCTCCACAGAGCTGTAAAGGTGGTAATAATTCACTGTGGGTTCATCTGATTATACAAAGTTATTTTAGTCATTGTTAATATAATTAATACTCATTCAATTCAAATCAATTGATCAAATACTTAATTGTACAAGTTCAATGTGCAGCGAAATGCTCTGTTACCATCTCCAGTAGATGCACAGTTGAGTATTCAAAGTGAGCAAATATGAAATGTACAATAAGTAACAATACATATAAGGTCAACACAGATTTAAAAAAATAATGACAGGGGAACGTTACAAAAAAGAAGGTACAAGTAATTCCCAATTTAAATGGAGAAATTGAGTGATAAATATCTAAAATATAAAATGTATACAATGCCAGCAGTGCATAGTGCAGTATAATGAATATGGATGTGGTAAGATGAAATGTCCAATATATCAACAGTTTGCTGTGATGAGTCAGATGGAAAACATTTTTTTTCTTATTTCTGTATGTTGCACTTAAAATGATTTAACCTATTTGAAGCTGATGTACTTTGTTGATTGTTGCTGTTCTGAGTTTGTATCCTCATGATTGTTTGCACTTATTGTAAGTCACTTTGGACAAAAAGCGTCAGCTAAATTTCATGTAAAGTCAAGTCACTATTCTCATCTCCTCTTCTTCAGCTTTCCATGCCCTTTGAGCTCCTCAGATATGACCCACAAACATACGAGCCAGTCCGAACACACACTGGGAGATGCATACGAGCACAAATAGGTAAAAGAATCGCATGCCAGGTCCTTCACCATGTAGTGCATAGCTGCATGGAGAGAGGAAGAGCCTGTGTGTCCTCTAAGTGTACTTCCTGTCTGTATGCGCAGGAGAGGCAGGCATCCTGGTTGCTCCTCTCACAGCTATGAACCAGTTCCTGGGCTACGCAGGGAACCAGGTCCAGTCTGAGAAGAAGCTGCTCAGAGGCGTCGTCAAAGCTGGGGATGTCTATTTCAACACCGGAGACCTGCTGCTCCTCGATTCCAGGGACTTTCTTTACTTCCGGGATCGCGTCGGAGACACCTTCAGGTACCCTTACTGTCTGCATCATTCCAAGTGTGCTAATGCGACCTTGCCAACGGATGTATTTCATTTGGCATGTTTGCGGAGAATGAAGATGTTTTGTTGCCGTGATGTTGCATAGAAACCCTTTACCAATGTTGTGCATGAGTCCACACCTGACATATTGGAACAGATGTGCTTCAGTTTTTAGTCGGCCCGGCTGTCTGTGTGCATTTACAGCTGCTTTAATGCGAGCAGCCAAGATATAGCAAGATACTGAACCCCAAATTGCTGTGTGTGTGTGTGTGTGTGTGTGTGTGTGTGTGTGTGTGTGTGT
>CALSBV010010690.1:6594730-6624089 GCA_943590825.1 Bovichtus diacanthus | reverse complement strand
GGGCAGCTGGAGGCGGTTCCAAATGGCGTCCCCATGCATGTTGAGATCCCAGAAAGTTTTAGGGAATGGGGCAAAGCCCTCGTTCCTCAAAGTTCCTGAGGCCACGAAGTGAACAGCTGCCAGGCCCGATGCACCATCCACAGCCATATACAACATGACAGTAACATAGATGGACAGCAGGGCCAGGAAGATGCATGGTGAGCACACACAGATTAACACCCTGCGCCAGTGGCAGTAGCACCGCGCCATTCAACTGCAAATACACAAGTAGGATGTTAGTGAAAAACGGCTCCCCCTCCCATGTGATATGCAGGCTCATTAAAATATTCCGCCCCCCAACGGAGTTTCTCAATCAGCAGCTTGAGAAACTTAATATGCAAATGTTCTAGGAAGCCAATCAGAGCAGACTGGGCTTTTTTTCGAGAAAGGGATTTACAGATAGTCGCTAAAACGGAGCGTTTCAGACAGAGAGTGAATACATTAATAATAATAATAATCTGACTATGATATTCCTACAGTTGTTACCAATAAATACAGTCATGTCAATCATGAAATGAGATCATCTTCTGATTGTGCTTAAATATAAATGAAGCTTCAGCAGCTTTCTATTCTTACCTGTTTTAAGTGAAGACTCCCAACTGAATTCTCGTCTTATTTTGGAAAGCAAAGCTGGTCCATGCTAGTGATCCGATGGCCCCGTCATCAGCTCATTTCACAGAAGAATAAAATGAAAGCTCGATTCCCTCTCTGGCAAGATGGAATAGAGAAAGTCACTGTAACAGTAAGTCAAGATCGTTTCCCTGCTCTAGTCTCTGTCATCTGTCCTGCTGGCAAATGAGGCTGCTGCAGCTGCAGATTTGTGAGGACAAATTAAGAAAACATCCCGTTTACTGAGATGACATGGAGAGTTAAGATGTGCGCACCATGGAGAGATACACCCACTGACACAGAGAGCAAACAGGAATGACATGTTGTCCCTCACTGATGATGAGTGAGGTTGGATTAACCCACCTACAAAGACCAACAATACGATCTCTTGATCTCTAAGAGATCTATGTATATGTAAAGCAAACAGACTTTCAGGTATCAGTGATGACTCCTAACTTTTCAACAAGTGAGAGACTAGAGGCTGCACGTAATACAATAATAATAAAAAATGATTTTAAAAAGGATTTTACTTATTTTAAGGCACCTTCCTCTCCGATTGCTTCTCTGAGTATGTTCCAAAACATTCCCTGAGCTCAATGCACCAAAAGGAACAAAAAGTTTGGTGAAGCCAAATCAACTTCAAGAAAAAGCTCAAAACTTATTTTTTATAATAATTAATGCCACCTTATTCTAACGTCATTGCTATTGGATATTTAGTTTTCTTTTTTTTTATATCTGTCTTTAATACCTGTGTAGTTTTTATTACCTGTGTTATTATTATCTTGTACATAAATATAAATAAAGAGAATAACAGCAATAAAAACTCAACACGACATCACATAAAAGCAAGTCTCTAAAACTGGGTTTTAAGAAGAGACTTAAATGCGGTCACTGATTCTGCAGCCTTATCTCCTCCGGCAGGTCGTTCCAAAGCCGAGGGGCCCTGACGACAAAAAGCACGGTTGACTTTAGATTCAAGCCTTGACTTTGGACAACCAGAAAGGCTCCAGCTGAGGATCTGCAGAGCTCATCAACACTTCTGCTAGATAACTAGGGGACAAACACAGACGTGCTTTAAAAGGGATCAATAAAAGACTGAAATCAGGATTGGGATGATGTCATCTGGTAAAAGTAAAACCTGCTGCATATATTTTTCCAGTTGTAAGTGTTACGGGCCTCACTTTAAAAAAAGTTTAGAGTTAGAGGACAACAATGCCTGCATCAAAAAAGTGCAGTAAAAATATATTATATATATATATATATATATATTAATATTATTTTTTACTTGGGATCAAAAATAGTGGCTTTAATGGGTTTCAATGGGGACCTTTTTCTCCTTGTTTTTGTTTGTATTTTGTATTTATATTCTTTTATCTAATACACACTATATTATAGCCTTAATATAGGAGCTGAAGTTAAAATTCCAAAATAAAAATAAAGACCAAAATGTATGCCATATGCATGAACCTAGCCAAAGTTATTGAACATTTAGAAAAATCCCAAAAATGGGATTCAAAACCGATCCTGAATAGACCCTCCTTCTCCTAGACTGGTGTCTTATAATGTGTATTTTATTTTGTAATGTGTATTTTAATTCACATTTGTGGCTAAAACGCAGTTAGAGATACAGAGTGGTGAAGAAGAGATCAGCTGGTGTGTGAGAGTAGCTTTAAAAATGTTATCTGTCACACACTGTTGCATGTCTTTAACAAAACATGACACATAATAGAATCCATTGGATTAAAATAAAGGAATACTTCACCCCCAAATGTCTGTTTATCAATTACTCACCTGTGTTACCTTGAATTCTTGAAGAAAACTTTATTTTCCTCGCATGCTTTCACGGAGAACGAAGAATCAAAAAATGGAGAAAAGTCTTGATGAATTGAATTAAATGGGGACTATCAGCAAAACTAGTATATCAAAACATCCGTTTACAAAGTCCCACACAACTTGTGCACAATAACCCAACTCTCCTTTATCCAGTCGTAGGTGCACTAATTCCCAAACACATGCATTTTCACTAAAGCCTTACTGTAAAACAACCGTATTACTTAAAACACATTGGGACTCGTCATGGCAGGAAAAGCACAAGTGCTGCAAGTGTAAGACGTGACAGTGAGCGAGCAAACGCAGTAGCAGGAGACTGGACGTGGAAAAACTAAATGGAAAACAGCCATAATGAAGTATTACTATTGATCACACATGTGCTTTTTCTGACGTGTCATATCAAAAATGTCTGCTGTGAAAAAGGCTCATTCGAAAGAAATTGAATTTGAAAGTTATCATGCCATACAAAGAGCTTTTTTACATTTTCTAAAGAGTAAAATACAATCCAAATAATTTTTTTTCTCTAAAAACATTTTTGGAATAGTATGAAATATTGCAAATAACAATGATAAATTTCTTTTTTTTTTTCTACTAACGTACAGAATACACTATCCTTCAGTTCAGGCACGTCACATTATTGACGAGGTGAATGCTGCCATCTTCTGGTCACATCTCTGCACATTTGGTGCACTGGCTTCTTAATCTGATCCCTTCTTTACAGAAACGACAGATTCGAAACAACTGTAAATTAAAAACAACAAACAACAGTTCGTTTTGGTTACAAAGATGACAGGACTGTTTCAAAATGGTAGGAATAAAGTTTTATTTTTCATATGAAGGGGTGGTTTTGGATTTTTCTTCTTTTACAAGTAATATGTTTTTTGATAAAACTTGCAAAAAATCTTCTAGCATATTCCAAGAAATGATGGACATGAAGAGAAAGGGGATTTATTGCTGAATGTTAAAATGAAGACACATTTTTTATTTTTTTCACCGAGTGGAAAAACGATTTGCTTGCTGCTTTTTCCATGCACCCAACTACCAGTACCACTAGGACATGCAGAGGGGTCGGGGGTGAGAGGAGAGGAGAGGGGGGGGGGGGAAGGGGAAGGGGGGGGAGGAGGGGGGGGAGGAGGGGGGGGTTGGGGGGGGGGAGGGGGAGAGAGGAGGGAGGAGAGAGGGAGTCGGGAGGTAAAAAAGACAAAGGCAAACTGCTTGACAAACACAAACATGGTAGGGGCTTTCTGTGTGTGTGTGTGTGTGTGTGTGTGTGTTTATGTCTCAGTATGTGCTTCATTATGTGTGAGGAGTGTATGGTGTGTGCAATGTATGTGTGCATGTAAAGGGGCAAAGGGGGGAGTGCAGGGTGAGGAGAAAGAGGGTGGGGGGTGTTAACAATTCAACTAGCTCTAGAAGCACACTACCCTCACTTGCAGTATTTCCACATTGCAAATCCCAGATTGATTACAGTGATAGTAAGACAAAACTAGCCAGACCTTTGGGCTGTAAAACCCAAAATAATGTTTTTATAAATTTCTAGCATGATTCCCCTGAATCTGAGGGGTTGGTCGCCATTTTTAAGATACTTTCTATATCTGTGATCCATGCATCTCCTGTGTGAAGAAAGAAAACAACAACAAAAACTATTGGAAATGAACTCTAATAGGGACAAATATTGTATCTGACACAGTATCATTTTCCTCAGTGAGCAAGGTTCTCTAAACCCGATGTATATCTGAAGGTGGAGAGTTTCTGATGTGATCAGCCTACTGTTACTGTGCTGTTCAGTACGGGGCCTAAATTCATCTGCTAGTTGCTTCTGAAGGTCTGTAAGGCGGGTGAGAAAGACATGATGGCGAGGGGCGACGTGAGGTGGAGGGGGACGGACAGAGACAGACAGATAACAGATCATTCAGTCAATATGACCAAGCAAAAGAAGTTCAATCAATAAAAGGTATAGGAATGCAAATCAAGGATGCAGTAATCAGTATTATCATATACCACCGTTTGGCTGTGAGCTAAAGAAAAAAGTAGAACCGGACTCAGGAAACTCGCTCTCTAGCAGTGTGAACCTGCACGCAGCGACCCGTTTTTTCCCATCAGAGCAGTGCCATCGCTACACGGGATGAAAGGTGGTGGCGATTCCAAGGGACCCACAGCTGGAGAGGGCCCGTAAAGTAGTAGGTTTATATTAGTAAAAACAAGAAAAAGAAAAGGGGGGAACCCAGAGCAATATCCTCCTCTCAGGGGACCCAGAGATCCTAGCTACACCCCTGCAACGTAGTGAACAGATGAGGTCTCCGCATCATTTTTTCATCATCGTGGCCCACACACAGCGACACACGTGCCCACTTACACACATACACACAACCTTTTGAAGTAAAAAAAAAAAAAAAGAAAGAAAAAAAGCGACTGAATCTCCATTCTGATTCCAAGAGTTTTTTTTTTTTTTAACCCACGCTCCTTTAATCATGGCCACGAGTGAACGCAACAAACCTGACGGACAGACAGGAAGGAGACTGAGGGGATGTGGATCTGGCCTGCGGACTGAACTGTGACTGAGATGACGTGCGCTCTCTGCTTTGAGTCTTTTGGCGGTGATGTGATGGGGAAGTCCTGAGACACAGTGCGGCTCTAAGCTGCTGGCATAGGAAACGGGCGGGCTGGGCAGTCCACGGGAGGCCAGAGTCAGGCTGGATTACAACTGGATTGGTTAGGTTTGGATCGGCAGCTCCCTGGCCAATGACTGCTCACGGAGGGAGGTTCTTACAGTGCAATGGAGCTTCTGGCAGCGTGAGGATTGGTGAGAGGAGCATGTCAGTCAAACAATTTCCAAGGTGAACGGAGGCGCCAACCAAATGAGTCTTCATGAGGTGTACATACAGGCACACAAACACATACACACACACACACACTGCAACCACCACCAATGTCATGGCAGCACCCTGAACACCTACACAGGAATCTGGAGTTACTTCCCCTCAACAACTCCCTAACACTCTTGTTTTCACAGAAATAACAACAAATGACTGACAGGCAGCGAACGAGGACATGAATGGCCGATGTGATTCATCCAAAAATCATCCGAGAAAAACTACCCTACACTTCCGGTTGCGTCAGTGACTAATGTCCCTGTGAAACAAGCGCATTGCGTGGATCATACTCATGTAAACAGACACCTTTTACACAGGAGGAATCAATATTGCATGATGACATAATCAGATCACAGTTCAAAAAGAGGAAGATCCCAAATCAGAGAAAAAACCAAAGCAAAAGGAAGGAAGAGGGTTGGTCTCTATAAAAACGAGGAGTCTTTATAAGAAAGGCTACAAAAACTCAATGGGACCTCCGACTTCAGCATACAGCAAAAGGCACCACAATATTATTCTATTTATCTAACTTGTGAAAAAATTGGCACGTAATTCTCTTATTTTTTCATCTCTCATAATGCTGTAAATCAAAAAACTTTACATATAAATATTTCCCCCCCGTTATAAAAAAAGTCTTTGCTGTTAGCTAGTAGACAATTTTTGCTGAAATGAAAATAAATATTTCATTTGTTTAGAATATCTGTCTGTTATACAAAATAAAAATATTTCTCCTAGGTGCAGGTCTCTAGTCCACTGGTTGTGTGTAGGAGGAGGGGGAGTGTGTGAGGTGGAGGGGTGGGTGGTGGCAGGGGGGGAGGTTGAGTCTTAAAGGGGCATGTTGTCAGCCTTAGAGCGATGCGGCTGGGAGCCGCGGCTCTGCCCGTTGCTGCGTGTCCCCGGCCGACTCAGCCCGCGGTGAGTCCGTGTGTCCGCACCGGATGACGAACGGAAACCCGGCACGGTTAAGGGCGGGTCCATGGTCATGTTCTGCATACTAAGGAAAGGCGTGCTCTCCCCGTGAGTGTCCTCTTCCTCCTCCTCTTCCTCCTCCTCCTCTGACTGGCTGAAGCTCTGTGAGCTGTAGTCCCGTAGGCCCGTCGAACGCTGCGAGATGTGTCCATTGAGGCGGTTGCGTCGCGGGCGACGCCGGCTGCGGATGGGTTCCCGCGAAGAGGCGTACTCCTGCGTGGTCTCGTAGGCCTCGTCGTCAGGGAGACGGTAGGGGCTGGACGGTAGACTTCCTGTGCTCTCCGTCAGGTAGGGTCGCCGCGGACGTCGGGGCTGCCTGTATAAACTTCCATCCTGAAACGTAAAACAGACGATGATAGAAACTGTACATGTTATATATGTATGTTTGCCAGTAGTTTGCTCAAAGGAACTTCAGCAGGGTGGAAAACAACACATTGATTTGAACCATCAGGTTAAAAGGATATGTCTAGTTAGAAGCTATATTTTTCTTATTGTGAACACATCTCAAGAAAAAAAGCTAAACCAACACTAACAAGTATTGTTGGTTCTCAGATCAGCAAGTTCTCAGATCTTGTACTTAATTAAAAGTAGCAATACTCTGTTATAGGTAAAAGTCCTGCGTTCCAAACCTTACTTAAGTAAAAGTATTATCAGCTAAATGTACTTAAAGTAAAATGTTGGATTGGACTATTGGATTATTATTATTGATGCATTAACATGCAAGCGACTTTTATATATTACTCATTTTATAAACCGTCAGGTGGCTTAATTCACTTTATAACAATACATTATATTTAATAGGATCGTTTAAGTTTTGTATTATCCTAATCTGAAAAGTAAAACTAAAGCTGTCAGACAAATGTAGTGGAGTAAAAAGTACAATATTTACCTCTGAGATGTAGTGGAGTAGAAGTATAAAGTTGCATAAAATACAAGTAACTTAGAATTGTAATTAAATATAGTCCTACAGTTCTAAATAGCTTATTCCTCTTTGCCACAGAGCTCCAATATTGTTAAAAAATGATTAAAAACACTTCAGTGAGCTCCACTGTTGCACTGGGTGACAGGTTCCTTCATTACCATGAACACACATACACCAACAAAGTCATTATTTAATCCTGTTAGACTAATATTGACTAGAAACTACAGCGTCCAGCTATTTTGGGAAAATTAAAATAAAATATTTGAAACCCATATTTCTTTTTTTTTTTTAGAAGATTTACGTCTTCGGTAAGATTAGATGGGCTCGAGCCTGAGTGCCACAGAATGGGTAGGGAAGTCACAAAACAAAGAGAGTGGACTGATGCATTGCTGGTTTTGATCTTTACAGGGGATTTGTTGAAAATGAAAAATACATAAGACGCCCTATCCATGAACTGATATCATGTTGTCACCATTACCCTGCTGCTCCTGTCATATGACAGTCATTGGGATTTGTGTGCTAAAGTTGCCTATACGTACATCAGGGCAACGTAGCAGCGGCTGGTCGTCCTCTCTGTGGTAGGCGGCAGCGGCGGGGGGCAGGGAGAGGGCGTGGCTTGTGTTGGGCGAGGTGATCTGGAAGGTGGGCACCTGGGGCGGCAACGGGGGGTAGTGGAACTCCACCGGGGACAGGCGCGCTGGCGTGGTCAGCGCCGACACATACCTGGACAGGAAAGATGACAGCAGATTATTGCGGCGTCTGAGTCACATCTTGAACACCTAGAAAATGTGCTGACATAACAAAGTCCACCAAAACTATCACACATTTGGCCACAATTATGATAAACGAATAGCTACCGAAACAACCAGAAAGGAAGAATTGACTGTTTGTGAGTCTCTACCATTTTGCATTTCATATGTATTTGAATTAAGCACGAATGTGCAGTAGATTGATTGCAAGTTACCTTACCGTACACATCATGAAATAAATCAGTGGGGTAGGCATGGGACGATATGAAAATTTCACGATTATCCTGGCCAAAATAATTGCTCTTCGCAATATTATCCCGATAAACATCAAAATATGTTTGAAACTCTTAAAATTGCAATAAAACATAAGAGAATCACGTAACCTTACATTTAGTTAAGAAACAATTATTTTTACGACAAGCATTGTGGCAGTGTGGTCAGTGCCGGCTGCTGGTGGAGAGATCGGAGTATTTCAGCTGGAGATCAGACAGCTGAACAGAATCAGGTAATCAGTGAAATCATATAATTATGGCGATAACTTGATTCTTGTGTCTTGCAGTAGGTTGGGTCCTAGAGGAGGGACGAGGGCGCCACAGAGCGGCCTCAGGATATCGAGGGATAACCTATTGGAGTTTATTGTTTTGTTGTTGTCTGAAAAGGCTAATACGGTGAAAATAAACCTCCTCTCCTTCCGTCATTTATATCTGCGTGAGAACAGGACACTCTCACAGTGGCGCCAGGACAGGAACATGAATAGAAGGAGAAACCTTGCTGAGTCTACTGGGACAGGTACTCCAGCATCCTGGTGCCATGCAGGAGGGCACCACCGCTTTACAGCGGCAACAGAGCCAGGTTCTTGTGGACATCGCTGGGTTTCAACGTGAGGACCAAGCTCTCCTGCGGGAGCCTGCTGCAGTGTCCGGCCACTCGGGAAGTCGATCCAGTGATCTGTCTGGCCCTGCCGCCGCTGATTACCATGCAGAAGATGACCGCCGAGAAGGACCCAGAGGCATATCTTCGAGGGTACAGTGTGGGCTGTGCGGTTGCTACCCCTACTCTCCAGGGGAGCACCTTTTTTTGTCTCTTCCCAGGGCGCAGTCCGCATGTCTGGTCGTCCAGCACCATGAAGGGGTCCTCAAACGCCTTGACAGGATTGTTGGCAGGGTGGGCAGCCCGGCCACTTCTGACGCGAGTGTCCTCTCATGGAGGTCGGACAGTTGGCCTGGGTTGCAGGATTGCCAGACTACTAACCGGGTCCAGAAGGGATGCACCGTGTACCGGTATGTAGACAGGGGGGCACCCACTAGGCTCTGTTGTACACTGGTTGTAATCAGAAGCAGTGGTGCACATCCTATCGCAAATGTCAGCTGGTTAACTCACCGGCCACCCCAAAAGTGTCTTTGCTCCCCCTTCTATTAATTGAGGGGCCATTTGAAAGAATTGGCATGAACCTCATTGGGCCATTAGACTGGAGTGCACGGGATATTGCTTTGTGTTAGTCCTTGTTGATTATGCAATGCGATATCCCGAGGCAGTGCCACAGCATAATATCTCGGCAAACAGTGTGCACAGGCACTGTTTCATATTATCTCCCAAGTCAGGATCCCGAAAAAAATCTTGACTGACCAAGGCACATCCTTTATGTCACGCATGTTACGCGAGCTGCACGAACTACAGGCCATCCACTCAATTCGGGCTAGTGTCTACCATCCGCAGACAGATGGGCTGGTGGAGCGGTTTAATGGCTTCAGGCCCAGGAACGTCAGCAGCGCCTATAAATCAGAGGGTCGCAACTGAGACAATTTGCACTGGGAGATGAAGTACTTTTATTGCTCCCATCCTCTACCTCCAAATTACTTGCCAAGTGACAAGGGCCCTTCGTGGTTACACAGCGAGTGGGGGATGTTGATTATGAGGTGGTGTGATCGGATAGGGGGCGCACACAAATTTACCACCTCAATCTCCCGAAAGCATGGAGGGAGGTGGCCTCTACTTTTTTGGCCACCACGGTGATTGAGAAAAATTAGTTGGGACCGAAGGTAACGAAAACTGACAAATCAGCCCCGTCTGTTGCAACAACCATCTTTCACCGGGTCAGAGAGCAGACGTTGCCTTGTTGCAAAGGGTGCACGATTCTCATATGTCCCTGGGCGTGACAACGCAATCACAGCCCTATCAGCTGCCTGAACACACGAATGGTACTGCCCCGTCGTGCTGGTACACAAGTCCGATGGGTCAATATGGTTCTGTGTGGACTATCGCAGGGTTGCCCTGGGTTAATAAAGTCCTGGATCGGCTAGGCATGGCTCGTTTTTATACGACACTGGCTTTAACCAAGGGTTACTGGCAGATTCCCCTGTCTCCAGAGTCCAAGGAAAAGACGGTCTTCTCCACTCCGTACAATGGGAAGGTGCGGCCACAGGTAGAAAATACCTTCTTTTCTGCCGTTGGCACCGGGCAGGCGGAAATAGCTGTGGTCTTTTCTATGGGACTGGCTGGCTGATATAGACGGTTCATTCTAGCCTTTTCTGAGCTGACCAGCCCCCTGACCAAACTGACCAGAAAGGGTGCATCAGATTCGGTCCAGTGGGCAGAGCTGTGTCAGCTGGCATTTGAGAGGGTTAGGCCCTCTGTGGGGAGCCACTTCTTGACGCCTCGAACAGCGGTCTGGGGGCTGTTTTGTCCCAGGAAGTGAAGGAGGTCGACCTGCCTCAACATTGGCGTGGTTGGCGTTATTACATCCTGGGGTGGCACTTCACCCTCTGGTCTGACCATGCCCCGCTCCAGTGGCATGAAGGATACCAATACTCGGATCACTTGTTGGTATCTGGCGTTACAGCCTTTTAACTTCAAGGTGATCCATAGGCCGGGTAACCAGATGGTCGAGGCTGACTTTCTTGCGGCCGGCGGGATCCTGGCCTGAGTCGGGCTGTGAGGGTATGTTGGGTATTGTTACGCCGCCGGCTGCTACTGGAGAGATGGGAGTGTCTCAGCTGGAGATCAGACAGCTGGATAAGCTTGGTGGTAACCTGGTTCTTATCTCTTGCAGTAGGCTGGGTCCTGGAGGAGGGACCTGTGCTCCACAGAGCGGTCTCAGGACATTGAGGAATAACCTGTTTGAGTTTATTGTTTTGTTGTTGCCTGAAAAGGCAAACAAGGTGAGAATAAACTGTTTGTCTCCACCAAACCTCCTCTCCTTCCGTCATTATTATCTGAGTGAGAGCAGGACACTCTCACACGCATCTTTTCTCTTTGAGCATCCTATATAGTGAGAAACAAACAAACAAACAAACAATCTTAAATAGGTTAACCATAAACCATAAGGTCCACCTGCATAAATAAGGGATAAATAAATACAAATAGCAACATTATATGATTCTGTTGTCTCCTGTTTATCTACGTGATAATTCCTATTTTTATTTTAATCAGGCTCAATTTTTCACTTCTTTACCCTGATAATAAGCTAGACATATTTTTCTCATCACTAATGTGAGGATATTCACAAATACCCTGATAATGGAAATTAGAAATTTTTTTCTATATCATCCCATCCCTAAAGTTAGTCTGGGATAGGGTGCAGACACACTTTGTGACTTGGGCTGACAGCAGTAGCTAGTCAGTATCAGCCATTCTGTCAGTGAGTCCCATCCATATGTTTTTCTGTTTTTCTACCACTTCTCCTCTTCCTCTTCAGGGCCTTCGGGCTGGAGCCTACCCAGCATGCACTGGGCAAGAGGAGGGGTACACCCTGGACAGGTCGCCAGTCAATCACAGGGCTAACACACACACACACAGACAAACAACAACTTTCAAACCTGCAGGCAATTTAGTGTTTTCAGTCCACCTGACCTGCAAGACTTTGGACTGGGAGGAAATGAAACAAACTCCACACAGAAACACTGCAGCCAGCTGGCTCAGGCTTGCACGCAGGATCTTTTTTGCCACGAAATGACGAGTGTTAGCTACTGAGCCACCTCACCACCCACTCAGTCCGTCCCAAGAATATGAAAAACATTACTGAACATGTGCCTTCACAAAGGGTATGACTGCTGCACATCATTGAATTTAGTTGTTAAAGTAATGCACAGTCTTATTAGGGCTGCACAATATATCATTTTTTAATATCAGCTTATAACAATAGTTAACAATAAACACATCGCAAGAGATGGAGATATTAAACTCAATATTTTTATAGACGTATCAGTAGAAAACTGCATTTAAAAAACATAATGTATTGGTGCCTTTTGTGTTCAGTTCACAGTTAAATTTGTGGAATAAAAGAATGTTGGAAATAATAACTAATTTTAATTCAACAAGCAATTTCTTTTATTTTAGCGGTATAATGAAAGCAGCAGAAAGGCAGAAGTGAGTACAGTTAAATATCCATTTATTTAATGCAGGTATTATCGAGAAGTTATTTAATGTTAATATTAATGTTCAATATCAAGAAACTGTACTATTGTAAGTAGGAGCGTCACGATGTACCGGTATAGGCGGTACCATGATATTTAAAAAATTAAATAGTGATATCACGTTAATAATATACATATGATAATATTGTGTAAATAATCCAGTGTCTCTTCTTTCACGTTTCTTTCTTTTGTACACTTTTTTACAGTTATGGTTACAGACTCTCGTATTTTGAGTGTAATTACTTTGCCAAAAAAAAGACACAATGCACAATTATAGCAATGATAGAATGATAGCATTATTTATCGTTATTATTTATTATTATTTATATTCTATAGATATTGTGATAATATCGTTATTGTGAATTATTTTGTTCTTAAAAATCGTGTAATAAAAAACTGATATTTAGACAAAGGTAATGCTAACTACATGCTAACAGCTAAATACAGGGATGTCGAGTCTATTTATTAGTCAAAGGGAATTTTGGGACATGTAGTAAACCATTAACTGGTAAACAGTAAAAATAGAGGCAGGTGGCGTCAAAGTGGTTGAGTTATTTCATCACCTTCACTCCCACAACACGACTGGTTTATAAACTCACAGTACGATACACAGCACAGTGTCTGGGAGATGAAGTCCTTGACATTGAAAGATTCATAACAACCACTTGGGGTCGCCAGAGAGTAAAGAGGCTAATGTGGTGAAAAACAAAATAAAGTAATGTGTTGTAGAGTCATGAACAAAGAGTTAAACCCCAGCACCACCACAATCAACATGCATGACCCCCACACAGACACACACACTACCACCCTCCCTACCTGTCACTGTGAGGCGAGTCTCTTAGAGAGTCGTAGGAATCCCCGTACTGCATTCCCGGCCCGGACATGTCCGTGCAGCCCCAGTGGGCGGCCCTCCTCGCCATGCATGCCGGGCTGCTGCACTTACTGGTTCCCACAGAGCTGGACAGCCCACCTGACTGGCAGTCTGAGTTCATACTCTCTGTTCGCTCCATGCTCCACGTCTGCTCCTCGTGTCTGCAGGTGTGGGTGTCAGCAGAACAAGTTTAAAAGGTTACACCAGCACGGAGGATACAGAGGAGAAAGGAATTCTGGGTATGGAGACTTTAGTAATGCCGATCCCGTTGAAAATCAAGAGCCAACTTTGAGACTTACAGAATGGTTGAACTTACACCAGGACAAACTGACACAATGGTTGATGGGTTTTTATGCAATGAAAGAAATAACTCAATGTATTACATTTGCCAAATTTACAAGACGGGACAAATAATTAGGAGATTTGTCGTAGACAGAACTCCCCAGGGTGCAAAGGAGTGTGTTGTGGTACCTGGACTCTTTAGATTGTGCCCCAAACACAGAGTAATATTATTATTATTACTATTAATACTATTACTATTATTAATATTAATATTATAATCAATATACCAGCAGTCAAATAAAAATGTAAATACAGAATAAATAGTACAGTAGCATTTAAACACTGGTGCCATAGGTTTGAGTAGTCTCAGCTGCTCCGCATTTTTATTAAAAATGACATTTGAAATGAAATATAATGTTTGCAGTAAAATGTAATTACATTGAGGCAGTAGTGTTCCAGGCAGAGCAGCAGGGACCACTCAAAAAAAGACCCTGACCCTCACCCTGACCTCAGCCCCAGGTGGTCTGACCTGAGCCCCAGACCTTGTCAACTCTAAGAAACGCCCCTGGATTGTCCATAATGAAATAGTGATTAGCCAAAGTAAACAAGTGGCCGGGGACCACAGTGGAGCCTCAACAAGTCAAAGACACACGTGTGTTTCTCACCCAACGGGAGACTGAAGGACAATCAGTACGAGACTTATGGGTTTCTCATGTGTGCTGCATGTGTACGTGAAGGTGAGTCTCACGGCCAATAAGTAGACACTGCACATCAAAGCTCACTGCACTGAGTCTGTAGAGTCGATGTTCTGCCCTCTAGTGGTGAAACGTTTCATAAATCAGCTTTAAAATGTTATATTTCATACAATGACACATCTGCCAGTGTGGGTTTTTCTCCTCTTGATTCATTGAACTACACAAGAAGCTGTTTAAGTTGTTAAAGGTTTGGTTCACCCTCATCACATTGTCACATTTTAGACCTGGAGGTTTCCACCCATGCACCTGGCTTTGTTTTTTAACTGTCTAGGTTTTCTCTGAGAATGTACATGACTCCTGTCAAACTATATATCTGCTAATGTTCAACATGTTTGTACTAAATGTTTGAACAAGAAATGTGCTCTATTTCTCTGTCTGTGGGAAGATTCAAAACTTCTGGAAGGATGTAATAAAAATGTTTGTCAGAGATGTTTCTTACAAAACTCTTTAAATGTCAAACTCTGTGTGCTTGCAATATATCCGGAGGACATTATACAAACATCGAAACAGACTAAACTTCCGGACTTTGGACTTCTTCAAGCCAGGAGAGCTCTTGCACTATGTTGGAAGAGTATAGACGCTCCATCATTGAGAAAGTGAGTAAAGCTTTCGGATTATTATTGTATAGGTCTGGAAAGACATCGCTACGGGTTTTATTTTTTTATTCTATCTAATAACGGTATGTGTAATGCACGTATATATGGACTCACATTGTTGTATTGTTACTGTATGTTTTTTTGATGTGATGTTATAACATAAGGTAATGACAATTAACATATGGAGGGTAGGGGGGGGGGGGGTGAGATAGCTGACACCACAATAAAATAGAGGTGAATGGAAACGATAATATACACAGGAACGTTTTCTTTCCAGAAACAATGTTCCTGTTACTCTGGATGACCCACACACCTCACACCCAACATGCTTTCTGCAAAAGAAATAGTCCATAAGAAAAACATCTGCATGTGCGTGCGCGGCAGGTCTACCTGGACGCGTGTGAGGCAGTGGTCGAGTGGTGGGAGCGGGTGGACATGCGGCTGCCTGCGTAGTTGCCTGCACCCTCAGCTCCGTGGCTGATCACACACTCTGTCGTTGGGACGCTCTTGGAGATGTACTGCAATACACACACGCACACACATGTTTTCATTTCCCAAATAACAAACTTAACATACAGTAGATAAAATATACATGAATATACAGTTAAATCTAATGATGAGAGGATTCTCCTGCACATCTCTTTTGTAACTTTTGCATTGTTGCTATTATGCTGACTCATGCACGCATTATGTCTTCGGGAGAATGGGAGGTTTCTTCACTCTCTTCAACGTCTGTCTGCTCTATATTTCCCCATGTTGTCAGTGGATCAGAGTATTTATTTACACAAAAACTCTTTTGGAGGCAAAAACTGCTCTGAAGGCTAAAGAACCTTCTTGGTGGAGTTAAAATATAAGCACCACAGCTGAATAAAGCTCCATGAACCGGCCGAAGCTCTGCGGGCTTCCTCTGCAGTTTGCTCAGGTGAAGCTGACATCCAGTTTTAGTTTCTTCTTCTTCTGTCCCTTCTTTATCATTAATGAATATCTGAGGGTATTCTGGATATTCTGACACCACAATCCTATTTATAGGACAGCTCTATTTAATTAAAAGCACTGACATATCTGGCTTTATTTCAGCAGCACTTTGATAAGAAAGGGAAGTCAGCCTGGAGATTACAAAATGTGAATTCTATGTGTCCTGAATGGATAATTGTAAATGAATTGCTATTATTGTTGGCTACTAGAAGCTAAAACAAAATCACAGATGCCAAAAAATGTCACAGTTTGGCAACCGCACCCACTCTACTCGGTTAATATTGTTGAATTTAAAAAAACACGCTGGGTAGTTATTTATTCGCGCCTTGAGAGCAGTTCTGCGTCTGGAAATCTTGACCCCGGTGTGTGTTTCTCCTCAGCGTGAAGTGCAGGGTGGTCAGTTAAACCTGACCTCAGCATCACCTCTGCTGTACCTGCCTCTGCTGTGTGTTTTCTACTGTTTGGACTCACGTCAACCATGGGGATCTCCTCGGGGCCGGGCCCGGGGTGGTTGGGTCCGTTGGCCAGCATGCGGTTGGGCTGCTCCACACACTGATTCTGGTTCTGGTGTAGGTGACTGTGCATCTTCTTCCTCTGCTTCCTGGAGGGGTGGTGATGAAACAACAATAAGTGATAAGTGCTGAACTAGACACGGCGACTGATCACTCTCTCTCCTTATCTTTCAATCCTTCTTAGCACTTTACTTATCACATGATTGTTTTATAGTTACAGCAATAGTATGAAGCACTGTTTCAATTACTCACCTAAGAATTAAAGCTTATTCTTCTGTTGTATTCACTGTAAAATGTCTAGAACATTTTGATTGATTTTATTTCAATAACAAAGTCTAAAGAAGTCGAATCATTTCACAAAAAAAAGCGAAGATTAGAGAAAAGTCTTGGTTTTTCTTTCTTTTATGCCCCAATAATGATCTCACAAGCCCTCAGATTTGTTTCGAGACCCGTGTTAGGGGTCCGACCCGTAGGTTGGGAACCACTGGACTTCACTAGCTTACTGTATAAAGCCTTGACCAGCTGCAACAGTAAAATGCTCGTTACACAGTGATGCATCAGTAACCATCTAATAGTGTAGAATATAATATGATATTACTCAAAGGAGACAATTTCTGCACAAGTGTCTCGGATACTTTCGAAGTACATTTTGGCAGCTCATTAAAACATTTATTTATATTTTTACAGTGGGTTAATTTGACGGTTTGGAGCCTTTCATAAATGGAGTAATTTATGTTCCCTTCAAAGACACATACTTGGTTTTGCAGTAGGCCACCACACAAACGATGCCAACCACCAGCAGCGCCACACAGATGCCTGTGATCGTCAGCACCCGCCTCTGGTAGAGCTCCTCCGCCTCTGTGGATGGAAGCACACGCAAACACACACACACACACATGTTCACACACACATGTTCACACACACATCCGTGCATTGCAGACAGACAATCGCAATACAGACAAGAACACATGCACACACACACACACACACACACAAACAGCATGAGCGCTACTCCATTGATGGTAACTACAGAAACAGTTCTCACTATTATCCGCTGCCATCCTATCCCCTGTTCTGTCTGTAAAACAACTCCTGCGCTATAACGTCACATGCCTTTCAGTTTTAACTGTACTACAGTCAAACAGTGCTACTACAACAAAGGAGTAATTCTACAAGCTCATAAATATTGTGATGAAAAGCAGAGCTACATCCTGACATAGACTTCCTGCTGTCCCTATACACATGTATTTACAATGGCCGTGGGGATGTAATGCTACAGATGGCACTGGAGGGTCTGAACGCATGCCTGGATGGATGGAGTCCTCAAAAGACGAAAAAAATTAAATAAAGCTTTTTTTTTGTTCAAAGTGTTGACACCACAATGGCCTGAGAGTAAAATACTTTAGTATTCACAAAGCTCGCTATAACTATAACTGTGAGAAAAAGCTAAAGAAACACATTTTGTGTGTCACTTTAATATAAATGAATTAAAGGACTTTTAACAGAAGCATATGCACGTCTTTTAGGTTCCCACACAACAAAGCTGCACCGTCAGTTACGTGTGGAGGGAAACATATTTGCACCTGGACTATGTTTGTTTTTGACATATCACAGATACGTTTCTAATCAAAGTCCACGTCCGGAACAAACACGGGCCTTTCATCCAGGAAACGAAAAAGTCAATGTTGACTTTTTAAAATGCACGTCCGTAGCTTTCATAACGTAACAAACACACTTCTTTTCAGACTGTGATCTTTTACTAAACCGTACCAAATAGTTGTTGCATTTGTTTGGTTTTGCTTTGTTTCAATTCGCAACGTTAACTACGTGTCTAAAAAAAAAAAGGTTTCCCTCGAAACTGAGTGCGTAATGGAGTGACGCAGCTACGTTGTATGGGAACATCAGTGACATAAACAGATGCATTTCTGAAAGTAGCTTTTTTCAACTGAATTTATCTGGTTACCTGCCACTATGAGCAAACCTCCTTAATCTCTAAACCTTGTTAGTCTTTCTAAAAGTAGAAGATAGTAGAAGATGCTGAAAGCTGGGTTCTGCTGCCGTCTTTTACACAAGTTATAAGGCAGTTTCTCCTCTGACCACAGCCAGCGTCACTGATGGTGTGTGAGCCACGCCCAGCAGTGACGTCACAGTCTTCATCAACGCAGCGAGGTGAGGAGTTAAACCACTGGAGGTCAGCAGAAACAAGATTTACAGGGTTTTTTTAAATTATTTTACAAACAATATATTAATAATCTAAACTTCTCTAGCTAAATTTAAATCAAAGCTGTGTCAGTTTCCTGTCCTTGACCTTTAACTTCATGTCCTCGCTCGTTTTACTTATTTATTTGGAAACAGTGTTATAGTATTAGTTATTTTTCTGATGTTGGGAGTATTGCAATTACTATTTCTGAGTTCTCCTTTAATATTGTGTAACTGTTTGACTCTATTGGCTTTAGATATCAGATTAGATATATTAGATATTTAGAATCACGCCCAAATAGCTTCTTTTTTAATTCTACATTTGATTATTTGCTCATTAAAAATTCTCCAGACAACACTTCTGAGGATCGAGCTGGTTCCAGCCCTTTCATGTCAAAGTGAGAACATGCCTTTGGGAACATCTCTAGACAGATTTGGATCACGTTATACTGAACTACATTAAACTCTATTACCAGGTTTGTGAATACTTCAACATATTGGTTGTATCTAGGTTAAATGAGATTTCTGGGCCCGCTGTGGTGTAACACAGAACGGAAAGCGCGACGACACAACGACAGAGGGAGCAACAAACAGAACATGAGGGGAAGAGGGAGGGAATAAAAGGAGAAAAGGCTAAGTGGTGGGGAAGGAGGAGCAGGAGGAAACATGTAGACAGAGGGAGAGGAGGGGGAGCAGGGGGAGGAGGGGGAGCAGGGGCGTGTCCAGGAGAAAGGCCCGGGGAGAAACTAGTCCCCAGAAACACAGACTGGCCTGACTTTGTCCCCTTATCAGCTAAAACTGGATTATAGAGGCCCTTGCATTGTTAGTCACGGCCGAATTAAAATCACTGAAGATCAGCGTTTCTCAATGTCATAAACTTCTGCTACACAAATATGTTAGTTTCAATGTTTCTTCTCACTTTGGACTAAGCTGCCTGCTTCACACAGTGACGCCTATGAGCAATCTATCGATCCGTCTATTTATCTAACTGTGGTTCTTATGGAAGGAAGTTGGTTGAAAATACAGTAAAAATACATCAGAAAGCTTAATTTATTGATTTATTGTATTTTTGAGATCAGCCGGGGCAGGCGAATCAAAAACTGTCCCCTTTACCTAATTCATCTCCTCACATTTCCCCGTCTCCCCTCCCTCAAAACGCTACAGACACGCCACTGAAGATGAAGGAAGGGGGTTGAGGGAGGGGGAGCGGGAGGGGGAGCGGGAGGGGGGGGGGGGGGGTTCTAAATAAAGGGCCTCTGTAGGGATTGACAAGCCCACGAGAGCCTTGGCCCGGCATTGTGTGTGTGTCACAGGGTACTGATACAGAAAGGCAAAGGGAAATGGGAAGGCGAGCTCGCTGGCACAGTGGAGCCAACAGCAATCGTGATTTAGGACAGGCGAGCTCTCGACTCTGACACTGAGTCAATCAAGGGCAGAATAATAAGGACAGACTATGTGGTCAGGCCTTTTGCTGGCTTTTGGCAACGCTTTTTAAAAACACTCGCAGCTTGCATGTTTTTATTCGACAGGCTGCTGAAGCCAATACGCACATTGCCAAAGCCCAAGGGACGAGCCAGATACTTGTATTTATCGATGATGTGAAACATTCTCTGATTGTTAGACAAAGAAGGTAGCTTTTGCTCCGATATGGGGTCCAGTTAAACTTTGATTTGCACCGGGCCCATTACGTTGTGTTTTAATTCACCCTGTGCACTTTCTTTCATTAACGTATCCTTCCCAGTTTAATTAGTGTCTTCCTCTAATGTCTACTTCTCCAAATGTGTGAGACTGTAAGAAGAGTGCATGCAGAGAAGGGAGGTTACGTGTCTTAAAAGCAGGTTAGTGGGCAGGAGAAAAAGAGGGACAGGTTGAGGGAGACCCAGTTGTTTTAGAAAGAAGATGGCACAATAATGTGTGACTGTGAGAGGATCTTGGCAAACCCTTTAAGCACAGCAAAATGAATAATAATGTTTCCATACCCATAAATTCAATTCTGAGAAGCTCTGCCAGCGCAGAAAGTTGTCGTGGTAAAAGGAAAGAGACAGATAGGGTCAGGTGTAATGTCCACTTTGGAGCAGATAAATAGTTTTCATGTCTTGTATACACTGAACCAGGATATAAGTTAATTAGTGCTGTCAATCATAGCGATTGACTTGTGTACCGTCCAGTAACAGACAGACAACTCAGACAGCCTCAGCTCTGTGACCCCCAGAAATGATCAACTGAACCAAAACAAAATCAAAAGCGAAGGGAGAAAATGAACCAAAGGCAGAAGGAAAGAGAAGCCAACAGGCAGGAAAAGGCATGCAGAGACAGACGGACGAAGACAGCAAGACAAGAAGCCACATCACTTACTGCTATATTTACTAGACCTCATTTCTGGAGTAAACAACAGACAGAAGTACAAAACAAAAATAATAATAGAAAAAACAAGACAAAAGAAAAGAAAAGAAAAGATAAAAAGCAGTGAGTTACTCTCCAACATAAAAACACAGTACAGTCGATGAGGCTGGCACAGCAAATGGGGGCGGGCGCTGTAACTCGTTTGACTAATGGCAATTGTGCGCCTTTGTATTGATTACAGCATACCTCTTGTATAGCACTTTGTCCCACTACTGCTGCGTACAGCTATTATAACCTTTCATATGATTTACAGAGAAATCATCTCGGCATTCCCAATTTCCATGGCTTTGCATGCATTACTGGCGGTGAAGACAAATGGCCGTACATCTAATCTTCTGTCCACCCTCACCTTAACTACTCTGCCTTTTGACAGTGCCTTATGCTCGCTGGAGAAGCAGGCAGTAACAAATCAACATGGATTCAAAACAGAAGAGAGTTTTGCTTCAACCGACTGAAAGAGCGTCACAAAGCAAAATAAAAGCACACAGACGGATTTCAGCGTGGAGACAAGGCTTGATGATGGGGTCAAAAATAAGCAGACATTACATATAGTATGATATCTTATGATGTAAAACCTGGTCTCGTTTTTAAATTAGACATTATTCAGTGTGGAAACTTCCACAACGGACAAACAGCAAGACAACATGGAGCAACAGTGTTTAAACCCTGGAAACAAGAAGAAGAGGCTCGTTTTTTATCCCTCGGTTCTACCTCCCTGTGATTGCTGGAGCAGGAAACAGCTGATGGAGGAGGGAGCATTTTATTTATTTTGTTTTTATGAAAGTAGCCGAACCTGCAGGAATGATTCTTCTACGCAGTGCTAAATGTTAATCTTGGTCATCATCTGATTTGACCAACACTGACTATATGTGTTTCAGTGTCACTGCCCATGCAATCACAGGAGAGACGCAACACGCCCCATTGACACCCCTACGATTTAAAGGAATAGTTAGACATTTAAATCTGTGTATTTACTTTATTGTTTGCTAAGGTGAGAAACTCGATACCACTCTCGTGCCTGGATACTGTTAGCTTAGCTTAGCATAAAGACTGGAAGCAAGGGGACACGACCTAAGGGCTCAGTCCTAAGGTATAAAAATAAACACCATCTGCGCATCAGCACCAATGATTTCCAAGTCAGGCTACCGACAATACGGGAAACCGCTGGTCCTCGCCAACGCCATAGTTTAACCTCCTGTAAAGCAAGTTGTTCGCACCCACGATTTGTTCTTATTTCGTTAGTACCCAGTGATTTCTGGGATTCATCAATGTTTTTACTTTTTTGGTGAAAACACTCTTACCAAGAAAAGAGAAAAACTGTTTTCACAGTCCAGAAATAGGTTTGTCCAACGCAAGGAAACATTGTTTGTTATACGTTTTAAAGTAATGATAACAAAAGGATTTTTAAACACGTGCGTTCAGCTTCTGAATGTCTTACGTACGGCTCTTAAATGCTTCCTGATTTCCCTGTAGCGGCAGTACTGACGCTCTGAAAAATCCCGTTTACTTTATTGGACTTCCTCAATTTCTTCTTCTTTTTACAGTCTTTTTTTTTGGTGGCATCTCTCCAATTCTTGGGTACGTGCCAGAGTATTTGCACACAACACCTGCCCTTATACAGTGTTACCTATGCTAATAATAAACAATCTGCCACACGCCTCCACTGTATGATCGAGCAGGATTCATCGTTCAGCGCATCTGCGTGAGAGCAGATTTGGATGCTTAAGAACGTCGGGTGCACCTGGAGTAGACTTCTCATATATATTTTTCTCCTAACAGAAAATATAAGAGAAATGTAAGAGAATATTGCTGAATGAGGCCCAATGTGTTGATGGTGCTCGCTGTTTCCCCCTGTTTCTAGTCTTTATGCTAAGATGAGCCAACATCTTTCCTGGCTGTTGTTTCATATGTGACACACTAACATAAGTTGATAAGCACATTTCACAAAAATGCCAGACTATTCCTTTAATTCAATTACACTGTTATGAGAAGCAAAACATGTGACAGCAATTTGAACATATTAGAAGTCAACCCTATAACATTTCAAGCAGCATTTATTGAGCCACATGCTATAAAGAGAGATTTTATCAGATGATCCATGGATGCTCAGAGTGAAAACAACATTCCTCACTGTGGGTTTTATTAATAATAATAATAATAATTAATAACAGCCTCCACTGACGTGATATCAAAAAACAAAGGGTGTAGATAGAACCATGATTAATGTTTTCAAATGTCATTATATTAAGACTTGATATGTTGAACGTACTCTAACTCTAAATCTTATTCGTCAGTCGACAAGTAAAATCAATGAAAAGATTGTTTTTCTTTGTTTAAAAGAGAGGCACAGCCTAGAACTTTTTAATAATTTTGTTTTTGTTTTACTGCTAAAAAATCTAAACAGCACCGATGGACCATCTGAAAAGTGACAAAGTGTTCCAATAAAAGCAAATAAGTCCAACCTCCTGTTTGTATTATTGCGTTAATTCTCTGTCTCCTCTGTTTCTTTTTGTGCAGTTCTCTGGATCAAGTGTGCAATTTACAGATTAAAAATACAGATTTTTAAAAAGCAAGCGTAGACACAACGTAAAGATGTGGTGCTTATTGTTGAGTCGTCAATACTGGGGCTTTTTTTTAATTTATTTTTTAGCTGCTAGATCAAGAATCCAGTATGTGATGTGCTCCAAATAAGATTTCAAGCAGATGAACTAATGCGAAACATATTTTACGTGTAAATAAATTATATAAAATATGTCGATTGTTTTTTCTGGTGACCAGAGGAGCGCCACGGAGGAACCAGGGGAGACAGGGAGAGGAAGGGGTGGACACAGAGGCATGCACACACACACACACACACACACACACACACACACACACACACACACCGCTCCCTCCAGCCAACCCCTCCGATGTAGCATGCAGCATCTCAGTGAGAAGGAGACAGACAAGAGCAAATGGACATACTGTAGAAACCGGCCATGACGGAGTTTTGACAGCGGTCCCCCGTATAGTCATTGGGACACCTGATGGAGGGAAAACAAGACACAGAGGGGGGGTGGGGAGAGGGAGGGGGGAGGGGTTAAAGATACAGAGGGAAGATAAAACAGGAGGAAAGAGAGGAGAAGAACACAAAGACAGATAGTAAGGAGGGGGAGAAGAGAGAGGAGGGGGAGGGAGACATAAGAGAGCAGAGAGATGAGGGATTAGAAACAGCACAATCCACCAACTACAGAGAGAGAGATGACCTGCATACCGTGACATCACCGCCATCAATATGACATCACCGCTACAGTTAAGACATCATCACAGTCACGAGGGTCATGTGATGCTGGTGCAGGAAGTAGGAGGGGTCAAACGTACAGTCGTTAACCTCCGACCCCTCTCACACACAAACACACACTCACAGTTGCCTTGTTACGGACTCGCATTCATTGCATCCGTTTCTTAACCCCTGACCAAATCCATGAGGAAATAGAAGAGCAAAGCTAAGGAAAATGTTTAAGTACGGGATAAAATATGTCTATAAAAACTGGCAAGGACGGTTTGTACAGATCTCGTCTGCCGTTTAATATTTGTAAAGCTTTCTGCACATGATGTAATCTTGATGTAAAGTCTGAAGTATGATTAGAGAGACACACTGCACGTGTTGTCTCATAAAGCAGAAGCAACGTGAGGGGACACATTTCTCTGCTTCTCTATATCTGTATGCTGTAAGTAAGTTATGTTTCTCCATATCTTATTCAATTCTCCCTAATGCATGCATGTTCTCACGATATCTTTATCTTAAAACAAGTGTGAATGTATCCAAACAATCTACAGGTCCCCACACATTTTCATAGACAACATTTCAAGACTTTCCAGGAATTTCCAAGGACCCATGACCATTCTCAGCCTATAAGTACAGAACGGCACGGCATACTTTACTCCGAACGTTAGTTTGCATGAAAGAAAAGCAGAAACCTTTTTCATTCAGTGATAGTTGGTTATGTTCATATTCACTCCAAGCAAAGCAAATACTTTGTCTTTTATTTCATCTTTTATCTTATTTCAGTCTGGCACACTAAATCAGTGTCTTCTCAATGCACTTGATTATGAACTCATTTGTGGATGCAACATACTACACAACATAGCATTATTCAAACATGTCAGATTCAAACTCTATTCAAACTTAGTTTCATCTAGAGACAGAATTAAAACATATGTGATGGTAAACGAAACGTTGTCCTGCATCGACGCATATAAGAGCCAACAGCTACGTCAACAGCTACAACAAATACATTTGCTGCTTCATTACGTGGAAGGTTGTCCACAGAAGAAGATTACTGTTATAATTACTTTCTTTAAACACAGTTCCATTACTTTTCCCGGCCTGGAAAATGGGATTTTAAAATTCCATGACATTTCTTGGTCTTCCATGACCGTGGGAACAATACATTAAGGAGATTATCTTCAATGACTGACATGTTAGCCAGGATATGTTAAGCAACACGCAAAGAGAGAAATATCTTGCTCTTTAGCTGCTAAATGCTTCACTTTCTGCTAACTATGTCTGTTCTGTGCTGAACAGTATGTTGATCAGAGTCTTTTCACTGGAAGCAGCTGACTGCTTTTGCGGGACATAAGGCAAAATGTTAAACCCAAAGAATGACCTAGAAGAAACTGTGACATTCTGTAGAGGAAAACGCCTCACTGCGAGCGGCAAACAGCGTGCAGGGTATCCACGTTTGAAAAAACTTGTACATTGGCTGGATCAGGAAACAAACTGAAGGCAAACCCCTCGCCAGTCTATCACTCTGTCTATGCAATAAAGGCAACAAAGACCAAAATGATTATCTAAAAAAAAAAAAAAAGAAAAGCTTTGCACACACATAGTCACAAGCACATTCATCAGGTGGTGACTGGGAGTCAGTCTGATGCTCCCGTACAGGCGACACGGCATTTATCAATGTGGTACTTGACGTGGATAATGTGCAAAATCAATGATCTTATTAACATACAAATGTTGATGGGATGAGGAATATGGTAACAAACATCCTGCATATTTGCTGCTCCGCTTATGACCAGGGATGGGAGGGTTTGTATTCCTATACAACGACAAATTACCTGTTAAAACATATATTCAGTAACCTGCACAATATTAAAGTAACGCAACTTGATTACTTTCTGCTACTTTTGGATTACCTCAATACCAAACATGCAAGAGAGATGAAAATGGTGAAATGTTGCCATTATTTTTGTATGTAAAGCAGAAAAGGGGAACAACTTCACAGCACAGTGCAAGTTATCATCATCATTTAAAAATGAACTTGATTTGAACTCGGAGCAGCCACAGCACCCAAATACATTTAATTAAATTAAACTACATGCAAGTTTGTCCTGCAATACGTGTGTTGGACCAGACATTTAAAGCAGTTCACTCATGATCTTTTCATGTGGGATGCCTCTCTGAAAAAATGACAATCTTGATGAACTGGAAAGAATGCAATAATAATAATTATTGCTAATAATCCCCATTTTAATTGAATGTATCTGTTTAGATAATCTGATTTCATCTAAATGCTCAAACAGTTTTTTTGTAACTGCTTCAAGACTGCTTTTGACTTTATTGATGCAGTGTAGAGTTATAGCTGTGGAAAAACTGCAACCAACACATAAGCAGTCAAAATGTGGTTGAATGTGCCTTGCAGAGGTCAGTGCATTTTGAGGACAAGGTTAAGTGAAGCTGAAACGTTGGTTGCAGCAGGAAATCAAAGTGTTGTGCCCTGTTTACTATCATCACATGCAGCTGCAAAAAAAACAACATCCTTGCTTTGTGTAATGCTGTGTTTGGTGTGAAAGCCTGGTAAACCACCACACTCGTACTGACCAAAAAAAAAAAAAAAATAAATCCGTAAAATGAACCCTGTAAACTAAGCCTTAAAGGATGAGTACTTGTCAAAACGACCTTCTGACAAATTCAAAAATGTGTCAAATTTAACTGGTTTTCACAAGAATAGAAGTATAAGACTGACACACACACACACACACACACACAGACACACACGCACACACGGCCCTCCACAGTGTGTGAGCATGAAAATGGCTGGAATAGGTTTTGGTATTTCTGGGGCATAAATAACAGCAACAGTTTACATGCAGCTGCAGAATGTGGTGTTTTGTTTCTGGATGGGTGGCGAGCTGTCAGCGATACCACGGCCTGAATATGATTCATATTCAGGCAACAGCCATCAAACTCACAACGCTGAAACTAACAAGTGGGCTCTTCACTGCGTCACAATTCATACACATACACAGGCCAAATTATTGTTATTTTTTGGTACTTTTGATACTTAGTATTGATACTGCCATTCTTTTCTAGTCATTCTTATCAGCTCTTTAAATGAAAACACCACAGGACCTCACTTCAATTTATGTCCTTGAGAAAATAAAAAATAAATCCTTTTGAGAGAGTGCTTCAAATCCTGAAATGTCTTGAATTATATGTTATAATGAGTGCCGTGGCTTTTACCCGGCCAGCCGTAATTGATTTAATCTCTTTATTGCTATAAGTGATAGTAGATCAGCTTTTACTGCAGTCAAATGAAAAAGTAGGCATGTTATAGAAATATCTCATCTCAAGCTGCAGTGCACATTATACTGTAGATGAATCACAGCAATTGGTGAACCCCAGTGATATGATATCATGGGTGTGGCTCCATTACAGTCATTACAGCTCTCGGCTCTAATAGCCACATTGTATTTATTACAGGGATTTTGTATCTGGTCAACAAATGTATCCAGTTTAAAAAGGCAAGGACTCCCGTCTTATACTGCCCGTATAACTGACCGGGATCCTTTTCTCCTCTTTCTCAACACTAAAGAGACAACTTGCATTTTGAATCAATTACAGCAAAAACCCTCGGAAGAGCCCACTCAGCAATTTCCCATAGAGTTATAAATAGAGCAGAGAGAGAGAGAGAGAGACAGAGAGAGAGAGAGAGAGAGAGAGAGAGAGAGAGAGACAGAGAGAGAGAGAGACCGAGAGAGACAGAGAGAGAGAGACAGAGAGAGAGAGAGACCGAGACAGAGAGACAGACAGAGAGAGAGAGAGAGACAGACAGAGAGAGAGAGAGAGAGACACTTGGAGCAGGCAGCCCTATGCCGGCAGAGCTTTTACTGTATATCATTTTCCTTCTCTCTCTTTCTTTATCTGCACTTGCTCGCCTCCCCTCAAACCCCTGACTGTACTGTTCTTTCAGCCCTGAGAACGACTGCACACCTTTTGTTCCAAGAGCAAAGCCTGTGATTCATTTACTTAGATTCATCATACAAAGGCTCTTTAAAAAAAAAAAGAGTAAAAAAACACAGACAGCTGTGTACATAATGTTCAGGCATCAATACGAGACTGAACTCGAGGCATTCGTAGATTACATTAGATTATATAAATTTAATTGATTCAAATGGGGAACTTGGCATTTCCAGCTGGGAATACCGTACATCGGCTAATGTTTACGGCTGGAGTTTAGCAACAAAGTTCGGATTAATCAGAATGAGAGCTATCTCTACGCAGAAAGCTATAACATATAGACACACTGGCCACAGCTCGCCACGGGGCATGGTCGTATGTCCTGATCTCCACTTTAACCTCCACGCTGTTTCAGCCAGGGTGCCTTTCTCTATGAGCTGTCCTCCACTTTCACCTACAGACTCCATTTTGCATAACAGCGTTACTTTCCCCTTCAGGGAAGAGGAGATTATACGTTCCCATGGTCGGCACAAAAGAGCTTCCAAATACCACCTCAACTTTCAGGGATATTAACAATTCCTGCTGCCTGCCAGATCCATGCAGTGCACTGATTTGCAGCAGCAGAATCGTGAGTGTCTTCATGTGTGAGCGTGAGTGGGGGTCTACATATCACTGAAGCGAACAAGCCCAGCAGACAGTCTACAGACAGCGGTCTTATTTACATCCTGTTATCCACCGGCCCAAACAGACAAGGCCAACAAAGGATGACAAAGCTGAGAAGCTACAGTAACTCCCTGGAAGCTGCTACACCTTGCTAGCCTGCCGTAGCTTCTTGAGATACCCGGTGTGTTCGTAGGAAGCGCAATCATGCACAGAAGGTTGTACAATCCTGCCCATTTTGTACTCCTAAATTGCAATATATGCATGTAGTAATGAGTATATGCACCCTCTCGAACAAAGTTTTCTGCTTGTCAGCACCATGAAAAAAAAAATCTGATTTATCCTTCAGCAATGACCGGAAGGTATATCAGATGAGAGATAGAGAGAAAGGCAGGGGGGGGGGGGGGGGGGGGGGGGGGAGAGGGAGAGAGAGAGAAATATATATATATATATATATATATATATAGAGAGAGAGAGAGAG